>JAODUJ010213670.1:0-10541 GCA_027564615.1 Psolus chitonoides
AATATTCAGAACATGTTATTAAGCTTAGTGATCCCTAACTCTAACTTTGTACCTGCTGAAACGTACGCATCCAGTGGTTTTTGGTGACAATCCCATTCATATTCATGAGTGGGTGGAGCTTCATCAATCTCCCTTGTAAGTCATTCATTATAAGTTTAAGACCTCTAGTGAACTTTATGTGGTTGCTATGGCAACAATGACATCATCTGCTGATGAGAGCTGCTGTGTTTCGAGTGCCAAACAGGCACGAAATAGCAGTCCATGGGACGCCTGGCTGAACTCGCGTGCAATTATGAATCCTCCTACTGTGATACTTTTGAGCTACAAAACCTAAGTTGATGTGATTTCAAACAATGCAACTGGCAATCTAGCGTAGATACAAGCTATTGTATGTAAAACTATAGTCCATCAGGTGAGGCCCCAAAATATGCTTTAACAATTTTCGTTACCCACAAAGGTTTGATGTTTGGATGTGGTAGAGGGATACCTTGGAAATAAATTTCAAGTTGTTTACTGTTATGTAATGAGTTATTTTGGGAATAATCAGCTGTTCTGTGACATCATACGATATAGTAGCTGAAAACCCTTCAAATTCAATATTTTGTGAACTTGTTAACCAGAAAGTTCAATTGATTGGATGATGTACAGATACCCTTTGGCCATGTAATTTGAGATGTTTGATGAACTTTATGATTTTATTTAAAGGTAAACCACACTTTAATGATGTCATAATGCAACAAACAGTGGTGTTAGTCTACCAAACCCCCCCCCCCCCTATAGAAACTCCGGCAAATGTTCGGAATTTGCCCGATCCGCAAATAAAGTTCATTCTAAGTAGTGATACACAACGTAAACAAGTAAATTCAGAAACTTATTTAGACATATTCCAGCTCATATGCTATTAAATTGTACTGCGTTGCACATGCTCCTAGCAACTTTTATCGCGTAGCCTATCCTTTATGTTCAACGTTTTCCCGAAATAATGAAATACAAATGGCAGTCACTGTTAATAACAGTACCTGATCAATGTCATGTCTCAATTGGAAATATTGTGATAAAATGAACTATCGAGATTGAGACAAGCAAGCTGGGTTAAAGTTCATGGAATAAGTCAAGTGACCACAAAACGATTAAAGCCCCAATCTGAGTAAAAAGTAGAAATTGCAAAATTTGGCAGACTGCTCACTAAAACAGTATAAGCCACATCTCTGACCTGGACATACAATAACATTGTGTTTTTTTAATAATACTAAAACAGGACCAAGTAATATATCAAAAAAGAATATTATTGATCGAAGATTTTTGTGTTTTGTGAGTCCGACAACAACAACTGTGGGAATTTGTGGGCAAATACAGACACTTTGAATACCACCACCTCCAGCTTTTAACCATTCACTGCAGCCTTATAAAGCAATCGCTTTGAAGAGGATATGTAAATTGATCAGGTAACCTTTACGCTACAGGTGTGTCAATCAATATTTTGAAAAGAGCTCAATAAACATTATGATTTTCACGTCCCAGAACAGCATGACAAAAGACGCTGAAATCAACAAACAAAACAATATCTAGCAAGACAAAACATGTACGCAAAACATATGTTCAGGCAAAATGTCACATGACTGCACTGTAATAGTTTTTGTTCGTGCATCGCTGTCGAAGATGATCAAGACATCACATAGAAGACTAGATGCGGTGTGCCCTTCTATGACAAATCAATCCGAAAAGGGCACCAGGTACGGAATGATCTGCCACAGGTCGGACACAGGTCGGACACAGGTGATCTGCTGAAGTGTCCTTAATGGAAGGGACTCTGGACTTGCAAAGCTCACGCTTCCTCTGGACCTTTGCTCTCCTATTCCGCTCGAAGGAGGTATCAACTTTTTTGATCGGCTGCGCCAGGAAAAGCGGTCTTGTTCGAGGGTCACCCACACTTCATGATCAATGTCAAAACTCTTCAGTTAGGCCTTGATGGGGTTTCTCTGTACCTCTTCCTTTGACCACCAAGCGACCGATTGCCATCTGCCAGTTCGCTATAACACAACCTCTTTGGTAGGCGTGTGTCCGGCATTCTAGGGAGGTGACCACCCCATCTGATTTTTTTTCGTAGTAGTGTGTGAATGCTAGGTAGCTCAGATTGAAACTATAGAAACTTACCTAAATAACAACCTAGTACAGTCTCAAAAACGCTAATCGTCTAAAAGTAGAAAAACGAACTCTTACGAATTTCCAGTCCCAACAGCACGTGAAGACGCAAAGTCTGGTATTATAGGAAGGATGAGCCCCAGCATCTGAGTTAAAAGAATGTGGCAGACCCGATAGCACAATAGGCTAGGACACTGCACAATGGTTATAAAGGTTAAGTACAAAGCGTATACATTCGTATTTCGTAGTAGAGTGTGAATGCTAGGTAGCTCAGATTGAGAGAGGACTTCGGTTTCAGGGATCCTGTCTGGCCACGTGATCTTCAGCTGCTTCATGCGACAATTAATGTGAAGCGGCTTAGTTTTCTGACATGACGCTGGTAGACTATCCAGATTTCACAGACATAAGCGTGGGCAGCACAACAGCTCTCTAAATTTTCAGTTTTATAGATAGGTTGATGTCTCTTCTCTGCCACACCGAATGCTGAACTTACCTTGGCAATGCGAGCATTCACCTCGTCATAAATGTAAACAGCTCTGAAGAGTTTGCTGCCGAGGTATGTAAATATGCCCGCTACTTTTAGGTTTTCACCAGTGATCTTGATGGCGGGTTCTACATGTGGCTTCAGCGGTGCAGGCTGGTTCATGGGCTCTGTCTTCTTGACACTGATTGTGAGATCAAATTTGTTGCAGGCCGCAGAGAAGTAGTCCGTGCTTTGTTATAGCTTAGCCTCATAGGCAACGTTGAGAGCACAGTCATGTGCAAACAAAAAGTCGGGCACCGTTTTCTCTTGTACCTTGATCTTGGTCGGATGTATCCGCAAGTTGAAGAGCCTGCCATTAGTTCAAAACTGAATCTTGATGCTGTTTTCATCGACACAGAAGGCGTCCGACAGCGTGGCGGAGAACATCATGCCAAAGAGCCCTGCTTGACTCCATCGGTGACCGGGAAGGCTGACGAATTTGTCTGGGCAGCTAAACTTTGCTGTGTTTTCTATATTCCGTCACGGCTAACCGTGTCGGGGCCTTGGTCAGGTCCACACACGTTGTGTACAGGTCTCTGTTCTGGTCCTGGCATTTTTGTTTCAAGCGATGACGTCCCGCAAACTCCATTTCGACCGTTTTACGACCCTGCTGAAAGCGCATTGGCTCTCTGGTAGGAGGCCACAGTGGCAAAGCTAGGGCGTTCAGTCAGAGGGACGAGTGTAGTGATTGGAGACATATTTTATGTTAGCTAAATAGGGCACCAAATAGCTGAAAAGTTTGCAAATAACCCATGTTAGCCTCGTCAGGGGGAAAAGCGGCCACTCATTCTTACTGAATGGAAGCTCCGCCACTGGGAGGCCATCTTCCAAGTGCTCAATCAGGCGACTAGGAGAACGCTGGCGAGGATCTCGCCAGCCATGGTCAGGAGAGAGATTCCTCTGTGGTGTGGTTATCACGGGCCTACCTGTTTCATGTTCTCTTAAATAGGTGGACAATGGGGGCATTCTTGATTCCTGGAGAATGACTTCCTGCTACCACATGGTCTGAAAGAGTTCGGTGAGCTTCACTGTCTGCTGAGGTCCCCCTCACTTATATATCTCTGCTTAAGTAAAATCAGAGCCCGGTGCCTTGCCGTTCGAACCCTCTGCTTCAGTTGGGGTTCTGCCAGAGAAGAGTTGACGTAAATTTAGGGTAAACGTGTGATAGCTTCATCGTTGATAGATAATGGCCTGTTGAGGACACGTTTAGAGTTGTTGCTGTCTGCATAGGCCCAAATCTCATCTGTTTTCCTGCATAAAAAGGAGTCCTGATCCTTGCTGCGGATGGAATGAAAAGCAGCCTTCTTGGATGCGGATGAGCTATCTTGCTGGTAGCTAAGTTATGTGGATTCCACAGCTTTAGAATATACTCGACGTGTTTTTCAAACCAATTCTGATTTTCGGGTGTTCTGGCCCAGGTGGGAGAGTGTGGTGTTATACACCAGGTCTCTGAATGCTCCCCAGTCGAGTTGGCTCAGATTCTCACAGGATCCTCAAAGAGATTCAGTTTGATTTGGTAGCATTCTATTCTGTTGACATTGAGTCTCTTATAGGCCATTTCTCCTGGGGATTCCGCATTGACTGGATGCGCATGCTGAATGTTGAAATGATTCTTCTGACTGACGTAGTCGATAATATGCCCGTATTTGCTGCGTGGGTGCATTCAGGACGTCTTGCTTCAGTTGGGCAGGAGAAGAGCTGTGTTTGTAATCAACAGGTCACCGGACGTGCACGTCTTTAGTAGTTGAAGACCATTGCTGTTGCCGACTTCTCCTACGTCTGATAGTGTATGCCGACTCTGGCTTTGAAGTTGCCGAGAACAGGGAGTTTATCATCTTTTGGCACACCTTCCATAAGTGCCTCCAAATCTTCGTAGAAGTTGTCTTTAACATAAGTATCGTTTGTCATGGTGGGAGCATAAGCGTTGATAATGGTCGCATGGTGCTTTGAAGTGAGAGGATGCCGCAAGGACACATCATAGCATCCCAAGTGGGATTCAAGAGTCACAAGCATTACCGCCTACGGTGGGCCACTACGTTTACTTGACGCACAAATATTAGTCAACTTCAGTGCATGCAACTCGAATCTTCTTCGTACTTGAATCTTTCACCTAACTGGGACCGTGAAACTTTGTGCTATATCTGACAATGTTCGGACTTTGCTTAGAAAGAAACATTTGGAACCACAGCAACAGGATAGCTTAATGCAGTGTCTGACTTTGGATGCTGGAAAACGCCTCGAAACAGATACCAAAAAGAAAGAACGATGAACAGCTCATGCTAATTACCAGAGATAAAGATCCGAGGTTTGTTACCATTGATCTTGTTACACAACAACTAGGGTACAGCCAGCTGTATATTTGTAGCAGGGTAGAAATTTGGCAGTAATCTGGTAGGCAGGCTTACCAAAAAATCATCATCATGGCTTACCAAAATATTCTAAACCCCAACAGTAATGTATATGATGGTAAGCCGGAGGGGCCTGGGGCATTCGCCCCCTTATAAATCCGGCACTGTGTGTGTATCTGTTTTGATCATTTAGTAGAACGCATTCAAACTACGAACAACTGAGATACATGAACAGTAGCGTAGATAGAGGTGGCAAGGTGGCTGACTTGCAAGTTGCAACCCAGGAACAAGATTGCGACAAGCAAGGGGAAACAAAAGTCAAGAGAGAAGAAACGCGGCCGGAAAAGACAACTGTAAGTTTGAGGAACTGGATGAAAAGAAAATAAGAGGGAGCTAAAAAACGGACAGTATGAAGAAAGCGAAAAAGGGAAGAGAAAAAGAGAAAAGAGGAAATTGAGGAGAACAAGTAAGAAAACAAGCACTTAGCATGCCACGGAGACAGTAGACAATGGAAAAATAGGGAGTGAAAAGACGCGGAACACGAGAGAAAAGGGAAATAAACAGAGGGTAGAGCTAACAGAAACAAGAAATGGACAGGAAAGGGAGAGAAAAAGGAAATGACGATGAAGAAAATGACGAAAGGAACATGTCAAATAAAAGTGATATATGGAAACCTGGAGAAGGTCACGAAACGAACGTAAGGAAAGGATACCGAGTACCTAACGTGACCAAGTCTATGGGCTGCTCATTCAGCTATAATAAAGTTCCGCCTATAGTAAAGCATGTGGGCCTATACAATCAATCATCATGTTATTTTGCTGGTGGTCAAATATCATATGAGGTCAACAGGATTCAAGAACTAAAAACCTTATGAAACAGTCTAACTTGGCGATGCTGATGTGGATCAAGCTCATAGTTGGCTAATGTACTGCATAATACGTGTATAGGCTATAGGCCTAGTTCATGTTATTTGTTTATGTTCATTCTTGGGAAATAGGCTCTCAAACATTGAAAACTTCATAGAAAAGTTTTGACTGACCTCATACGTATTATGCAGGTTCACCATAGTGGGTGGTGAATGGTGCATGCTGTTTCTGCTGGCATTCAGAGGTTGTCTGACATCAACTAGGTTCAAACATTGACAACATTGGGAATAACATAAATTAGTGCACGGATCGAGCCTATATTTGACCGGTAGATACCTCATAGTGAGGAAATCTGTGGTCAATGGGGGTCAAACACTGAACAACTTTTATGTTGCTCAGCATGATGATGCTAACTTAGAATGAGCTAATACTTGGGCGGTGCAGAGTTCTCATAACATTTAAATAATCCCTGTTAGTATAACTACAAGTCAAAGGTCAGCTAAGATGAATAGAGGTTGAAAAACCCACAACAACTTGTAACCAGATCTCCGTGGTGGTGGTGCGGTGTGGTAGTTGAGTGAACTGCCTCGCATGCAATAGGTTCCGGGTTCAAAACTCTGCTCGGTGGCCTTAAAAAATCATAGAAGGGCTGCACTGCAGTCGTTGTTGAGTGTAATAAAAATTCAGAAAGGGCTGTACTGCAGTCGTTGTTGAGCAGTCCCACCAGCCTCTCACAGCATTTAGGAAAGTGGATAAATGCTGAGAGTTTCACTCACGTCCGTCGGATAGGAGAGGCGTACGCCTGCCTCGTTACACTCTGAGCACTATTCTAGAAGAGAAGGCGAGCTATTGCCGGTGTTCATCCATGATCCATGATCTGATCAAAATGCCAATATAAGGACGCATTGGAGTATTCACAATTATTAGAGTATTTGCATGCACAATATTAAAATTTTGCACCTATATGTTTTGCATATGGTAATGACAAACTTAGGTATATACTTGGTATGAGCTTCTGCCCAATTGGTGTTCTAGTTTGATCGTGGGTTTTCTATCTCAGTTCTACAGTATTAACCGATAACCACTGTTTCGATACTATTTCTTGCAAAATTTTAAATAACGATCGAGAATTCGCAACGCTTTCGCGCGCAACGGGTATCTCTCCTTCTTTCTCGTCACGTTGTACACAACTACTACCGTATATTTGCGACGAATTGCCTGCTTAGGTTCAAACCTTTTGCGTAGCTTTTGTGTAGCCTTGTAAATCTTCGGCAAACGTTTTGTCACATGTTTAGTTGCATAGGACTTTCTCCTATTATTTGTAATTGATGTGTCTTAAAGCAACATATCATGTAAATCAAATATTAGTTAGGCCTAACTCTGAGGAACATATTTTAAGTGTCGCCCATATATTACATATAAGTTTTGATTTGCCTACTATTTTTCCAAGAAAGTGAACATCTCAGGGGGAAGCCCTCCCCCCTCCCCATCCCCCTCAGGATGCCACCCTGTGACTGCTTTTTGACATGACAATATACTGACTTTAGACATTGAAAAAATAATAACTCAAATCCCACTCCGTGTCTGCTTGCTCGTCGAAAAGATGTACTGCAGTTGATGATGGTTTCGTTGTAATAGGAGAGCAATTCATTCTGGGAAACATTGGTTAGGTTCGGCACGGCTGTCCTACAGTAGTGAGGGGTGGATTGCTACCAACTCTCTCAGCATTTAGGAAAGTGGCTAAAGGCTGAATGTCTCACTCACGTCCGTCGAATGGAGACGTTAAATGGCGGTCCCATGAGCAAGATGGAAGTGTATGGTTACACGCCTGCCTCGTTACCCTCTGAACACTGTTCGAAAACAGACGGCGAGGTGTTCATCCAGATCACACTTGGCTTCAGAATTCCTCGATTAGCCATAGTTGGCTCCCTAAACCCGTAGATAACTCAACCATATCAAAAATCTAGATAATGAGCGGTACAGGCAGAAACACATTTTAGTAAAATAGAGGGCGCCCTATCTTCAAATTCTCTTAATGCTGCTTTATGTTTATGCTCTCGTTTGATTCACGTCATGGAAAGCGGACATAAGCACCGGTCCCTATGAGCCCAACAGGGCTCCGGAGAATCAACATTCTCCCCCAAAATATAACCTATTAGGCTGTAGGCTTGTTTATAAATGGAGGACTACTGCGATTTTCATTGCCATACGTATATTTAGCTTGCGCACTATCTGAATTCCCGGTTTCAAGGGTCCAAGTTTTGTAAATGTTCCAGTTTGAAGGATGGAATATCTGCAAAAACCGTCCCGAGAGTTGTGTACTAAGCTATATATCTTAGTGGAAATTGATACAAATCACCAACACGAACGCTGTAGACTAGCCTAGGTGTATATCTAGGCTAGCATTTGTAGACCAGGCCAATGTGAAGAGCTTAGACTATGCAGTAGTGACAAACCTATGCCTACTCAGCCTAACACGTAGGCCCCAGCCTGTACTTTTGTATAAATCTAGCTGAGCCTTGGTAACATTATTACTACAGTCATGCACAAATTCAGTTAATGCTTTCCTGAATGAATGTTGCTCAACAACAGTTTCATTTCCCTCCTGAAATAATGTGTTGCCAAGGTTTTTGCATATTGATTAGTGTAGACATCCACGGTACCGTTATTGCAAACATAACGGATGAGTACAGCTGACCCATCAACCAATCACATTAGAGTATGTGAAATATGGGATGGCATATGGTTACAGAAAACATTATAATATCTCTATAATTCGATTCAAACATTTTTTAGTCAACGGCGCCGCGTATATTTATGTTGACATGTTCTGTACAATATAACATCATTTATTTATCTGCAATTCTACTTAGGTTCATGCAAAGATCGCCAGAGCTAACAAAGAGCTGTAGCTAACAGAAGTTACAGAACAAACAATTGTGATGATGGGTTTCAGAGTTTTACCAAATATTCTGCTCTTCAGTTTAATTGGCCAGTATTTTGGTAAGTATAGTCTTTTCTAGCAGTATTATATAATAATTCTCTTTCAATCAGACAACGGTATTATGAATGGAAATATTTAAAAAAAAAGTGGAGTGTACGTGTGTGTGTATCTGTTTGGACCATTTAGTATAACCTAACCCAACTGCAAACAACTGAGATGCATGAACATTGACGTAGATAGGGGTGGCAAGGTAGGCGACATAACAAATTTCCAAAAAGGGGAGGGACGGGGTTAATGAAAGGGCAAATAAGAAAGATAACAAAGGAACGGCGACAAGAAGGGGAAACAGAAGCCCAGAGAGAGACATCGCGGCCGGAAAAAGCAAGTGCAATTTTGAGAACAGACCTCAATAAAAACGGTAAGCCTAAAGACAGACAGCGAAGGGAAGGAGAAGGGAAGAGTAAACGGAAAAAGTGGGGATTGAGTAGGACAAATGAGAAAAACAAACGAAAGAACAGAGAAAAGTGAACAAGGAAGAATCGGTACAGTTCCGCACCGAATGGAAAGATGAAGGCCAAAAGAACATAAAAGGAAGAAGAGAAACAGATATGTGTAGAGCTAAAAGAAGAAAGGAAATGGACAGCGAAAGGAGAGAAGAAGAAAATGACAATACAAGAAGGGAACTTGTCGAATAAACGAATGAAGGTAAGCCAGGGGACAGACACGGAACGACCGAAAGTGACGGGATACTCAAAGGTAGGACCATACCTGTATACCGGGCTACTCATTCAGCTACCATACAGTTCGGTCAATACCTAATACATGTGAGCCTATGTATACAAATAACCATCATGATATTTTGCGCATAGAGTTCAGTCAGCCTTTTATAGTTTTACGACTTTTGTCCACGCAACAATTTCTATAATAATGTGTTATTAATCATCTCAATAATATTGCAATTTTGTAGTCTCTGTTTCCCAGTATCAACCAATAACCATTGTTTCCCTAATATTTCTTGCAAAAATTAAACCAACGATCGAGAATTTTCGGTGCTTTCCCGAGCAACGGGCACGTGTCCTTTGTTCTCAGCTCTACATCTGCCACCAATTGCCTGGTAAAGGCAAACAGTTTTGCGCACAGTCCTTTTTCATTTTCCTCCAGTTGTGCTTTTCCCACTTTGTGTATGTACACCAGTTGCTATATATTTCCAAATTGTCTTGTAACTCTTAAGCAAAAGGTTTGTCTCTTTTCTACCAGCCTCCCGATTTCCATCTCCCGAAATTTCGATTTTAAGGAAGAAAACTAAAAATAGAATAGATAGAACTGGCCCATGTGGCCGGTGATAAAGGGCATCTGTATCATGATGAGACAAATGGACCGCGATTTGAAAGACATGTGCCTACTCTAAAAATCACTCTTTCAGTACCCGGGAGTGCCAAATTCAGGATTTTTACGTCAGCACCATCCATGGTGGGGATCATTTTTGAGACTCCCAATTTTCAGATAGTTTTTGGGTTGGAAGGTATGTTTCTACTCATATAGCACGTTCTCATATAAACATGTTGGGTTTTAAAGACAACATCCTGTAAATCAAATATTTAGTTAGACCCAACTGCTTTTATCATGACAAAATGTTCACTCGAAGAATAAAAATGTAGGTAAAGAGACTTCTTTTTCCGGGTCTATATAACTAGCCTATTTCTCTCTACTGCAGGAGG
>JAODUJ010213781.1:0-10541 GCA_027564615.1 Psolus chitonoides
GTGGGCATGTAACTGCCCCCCCCCCCCTCCCACCTCGAGTGCCTACAAATATTTCCAGTCTGACGAAAGAAAAGTATATTGGTTCAGGCATCCCAGTGTGGAACTATGGAAGTTTATACAGGCTCTAGAACACCCACACAACCCTTGGGAGTAAAAAGGAACATATGGGCGTGATATAATGCGTGTTTCCTGGGATAAACCTGTCGCAAAAAGTGTTTTCTCCCCCCCCCCCGGACTCTTCCACTGGAAATTTCCAGAGTGCAAAATATTCAGTCAGTTAGTCAATCATCCTATTCTGGTTACTGGTGGGTAGCGTACGCTACACATACGTGCCCAAACAACCCCCTTACTTGCTTAGGAGTTACCGTTCTAGAGTAATCATAAATGCTAGTATGGAGCAGTAAAATATTAAAGAGACATTAGCTCGGGAGTGTCAGCTCAGTGATTACCGCCGGTGACTACAATTCATAATGTCCCCGGTTCGAGTCATTCTCAGATCAATGTATGTCGTCTATAGTTACTGTGTTGTTATTCCAATTGACAATTCATGAACATTGACGTTAATTATTAATGTTAGACACTGGCCTAGGTCAGCTTGCGGTTGATAACCCGCTAAGGTGTTTCGCGAGTTCGAACCTACAGGAGGACGAAATATACATGCATGCATACATACATACATACATACACACATACATACATACATACATACATTCAAACCAAATTACAAAAATTAATAAAAAGACGTTGTCTGTATGTGAGTTACGCGTATTTCTTCTCTTTGTCACTTGAATCCTACAATTTGATTATCTGTAGTCACAGGTTTTTTACTGGTTTCATTTATATAGTAATTTTTACCTTGTGACAATGTCAAGGACGGATTTTGGTGATAATATTAACAAACAGCCGCGCCCCCCAAATGAGATTTCGAGTCTGACGAAAAAATTACACTGGTTCAGGCATCCCAGTGTGGAACCAGGAAAGTTTCTACAGGCTCTAGGACATCCACACAGCCCATGGAAGTGAAAAATATCGTTTTTTGCGCCCTCCGCGCGCATTTCGATCCCGTATAGGAATAGGCGTTTTTATATTTCGTGCTTCCTGGTATAAACAGATGTAGGGGTTACGTGACGTCTCATATCTCCAATCTATTCTTCCCCAAAACCTGCAGCGATGTCGCAACATGGGCTGACGGGCGACCCCGTCCCAGGCAGCCCAACAAATATAGTTTACTCCTTGTGGCTCTCTTAATACAATTTCTGGTAGAAGGGTGAAGATTCTAAAAACAGCTAGATACATTTAGGTTCCCACTGCAGTGGACATATTAGTGCGCCTACATAGTCTAATGCCACACCAGGGCTTTTAGACGTGTGTGTGGTCTATGAAATTACTCTAAAAATTATGAATATAATACAGCTCAAATACCCTAAAACACATGAGCTTCAGATGAGATAAGATAAGATTGCGATTTATAGAGCGCCTTTTGCCAGAGCCTCAAATCGCTTTACAATTTTTTCCCTGGTCATTGGAATTTTCCACACCCACACTGACGTGCACAATTTTCTGACTGTTCGCTCCCGACGCACCATAGAGTGTTTCACTTTATCGTGTCCCCTGGAGGACATCCCTATAGGAGCAGCCATATACGGCGCTAACAACAGTGTACAAGTTACCTCACAGGTCCTCAACTAGCACCTGGGTAGAGAGGAGCGGTGGAGACAGAGTGCCTTGCTCAAAGACACACCGGAAGAGCTGATCGGCCCTGAGAGCATTCGGACTCGAAACCTTTCGATATGTAGTCCGGAGCTCTATCGACTGAGCTAATCCGTCCTCCTTCAGAGGAGCTTCGCCCCATGGGGACCCATCAGGGATTTTCCTCTGGACCTCACCATAGCCCTACGCTCCTAGGCCCTATGCGTATATCTCGCGCTTCGCGCTCGGTGGCACATTCGGGGCTAAAATTAGTAACTAGCCGTGCCCCTTCGGAAATTGTCCCCCCCCCCCTTCATACCTTTATTGAAGGACTCAATGCTGCTTCAAACGTTCAGCAGTTGGAGATTTGAAAGAATAATTAAAATATCCGGTTCATAGAAGATAACTGCTTAAATTGACTATAGTGTCCGCCTCATCACGAGTACTATTTCTCGATCAATTCTTTCAGCTTACCCAGGAGCAGATGTGTTGATGATTTTGGGTTTAAGTCGCACCCATGTTCAGGTACAACAATTTATTACGTCCTAACGGCCTGATGTTATTGCTTTTCAATATGGCCCAGTTAACTTTAAACAAAATACAATTTAGGCACTGTTAAACGTTGCATGGTGCCTCTTACGGGCCCTATAGTTAAAAACTTGTTTTCCTTGAAAAATGCATAGTGTGTGTTACATTTATGAATTTATTAGGTGACATATGGTCACATTGTAATGTATTGAATACATGCAACCAATTCTGTAGGTAAAGATTTATATTGTTGCAAGTGGTTGGGGCAATCACTGTTCAAATAGGAAGCTCTATAGACGTTAATTCCCGACTGCTCTTACCCTTCAAAGTAACAAGATCATAACTGGTTTTCTTTCAGATATGCACCTTCGGTTATTTATCGTAACCAAAATATGCTTTTTTGGGGAGTGCCGCTGAGCAGATCAAGGAGGATAACAGCACCGTTCCTCCTCCAACAAGAATAACGGCAAATCAACTTGAAACGATAACGCCGTCCTGTACAGCAAAACAACAAATTGTTTTCATCAAGACCCACAAAACTGCTAGTACCACAATGGCCTCCATATTGGAAAGGTATGGATACTACAGGAATCTGACATTTGCAGTCGGAAAGAAAAATCATATTCTTTCCAATAGATACAAATTTACCCGTGATAACGTTTTCAAATTTCCTGGAATGGTGGGTAAGCCGATTAACCTTCTGACAAACCATGCACGTTATAACAGAGTGGAAATGAACGCTGTCGTGCCGAACGCTACATATATCACAATACTGAGAAAACCTGAAGAGCAGCTAGAGTCAGCATTTGGTTATTTTGAAATGTACAAGAGAATGAAGCTTGGCAATGGAACGAACCCTCTCAGATCCTTCATGGACGAACCGATGAGGTACTATATGGAACAGCGATACCACATGTGGCAGCTGAGTCGAAATGGTATGTTGTTCGATCTAGGGTTTGATCATAAATATGACGAAAATGAGATCAAAATTCTTGAAATAATTCTAGAAATTGATGAAGAATTTGACCTAGTCCTACTCACCGAATATTTTGATGAATCCTTGGTCTTACTGAAAAAGTTCCTGTGTTGGGATTTTGAAGATATTTTATATTTATCCTCTGGTGTAAGGAGTCCAGGTCATAGATATGAGGTAGATTACGATATGAGACATAGAATCAGAAATTGGACCCACGGAGATGTCTTGCTCTACAACCATTTCAACAGAACGTTCTGGAAGAAAGTTGCCAACTATGGTTCAACGTTTATAGAAGATCTTAAACGTTTCCGAGTGCTGAATAACCATTTATTTGACGAGTGCATAAACGAAGAAAAGATGGATAAACGTGACAGACGAGTAGAGGGGCTAACGCTAAAAAAGAATTCCGACAGGTGTGAAAGCATATTACGTGGAGATGTTGGGTACACTGCAATAATAAAAAAGTCAATGATGGAAAGATTCGGCAGTATGAAAACGGTACCAGGTAAAACCAGATCGAAACCTAAAATGAATAATATAACAACAGCGGTTTTAGTCAGCTCAACATTACTATAATCTATAATAAATTACGTCAATGAACACAACCCCATACATCATAGGAATAATTTGTGCTACGTTGGCTGATGATTACTGTGATTATTTTCGTATATCTACGCCCATGTGTGCGAGTGGGGTGGAAAATCTGACCCTCGCCTATTTCCAGGAAACCATTCAATGTGCTTCTAAAAAATTATCGGGCGGCTGTAATGTGATGTGGCCTCTAATAATACCCTTGACCTATACTGTACAATTAGATAGATGAAGAGGGTGCTAAATATTGTATCAATATTTTTATTTTTATTCATGTCCCCTAGTCATTCTTCAGGCCAACCCAATAGCATCCTCTATTAGAGATTGCAACAGTAGGTTATTTTCTTTACAAGGATGAACTTTATTGTCAAACAGATGGAGTCACTATGGGGAGCCCTCTTGGCCCTACTTTGGCAAATATTTGTATGGCTCACTTTGAAAGGAAATTTATGGCAGAAAATATGGATTTACGACCTCAGCTATATCTCCGATATAGTTTAGTATCTACGGGTTCATGAAGCTCTACCGAAAGCTCAACAAGATACCCGGAAGCCAAGTGGCTCGCCTACTCTTTTCGAAGAGTGTTCAGAGAGTAACAAGGCAGGCGTGTAACTATTACAATCCTATCCTGCTCACGTGACCGCCATTTTACGTCCACATCCGACGAACGTGAGTGAAACTCTCAGCCTTTAGCCACTTTCCTGAATGCTGAGAGAGGTGGTAGCAACCTCTCCGTCATCACTGCAGGACAGCCGTGCCGAACCTAACCAATGAACCTATTTTCCCCTTGCTCTCCCATCACAACAAAATCAACAACTGCAGTACAGCTGTCGGACTAAGCCAGAAGTTGCGAAACCATCAACAACTGCAGAACAGCTTTTTCACAAGCCAGGCTTGGGATTGAACCCGGGACTCTGCAGTGAAAGTGCTCACTCATACCACTACATCACAATACCACTACCGTAGTGGACTGGGTTATGGAGGTTTGTGAAATGTACCGTAAAACCCAGTCTAGGTTGTGGACTAGGCTAGGCCTAGTGTAATTCATAAATAATTATTCAACAATTGGTTGTGTTAGGGTTAATATAGATCAACATTACTGGCCAGCTCAGTCAATATTTTGTAGGCCTATAACATGTACATGTACCAATAGGGAATTAGGTAACCTATCTCGGGATATATCCCCCATGTTGCCATTGTTGGCGAGAGGCCGGGCTTCGAAATAGTTTAGTGTTTGCATGGAAACCTCTTCAAAACCAAGAACATCTTCTTGACAGGCCCATTCCTTTTTTATTAACAATCCTTTCACCAATAGAATATTTCCTGAAATATTTTACATTATTGAATGCAGTCAGCTGGTTGCTTAGATGGTGTGTTATTCACTGTGAATTATGGCCACTGGCACTGAGGCTAACCTAACATAATAAAATGATGACAGGGTAAAGCCCTGGGGCCTACTAAAGATTTCTCTAAGAGTTCCTGCAACCTGTTAAACACTATAAAAAAGGTTATTGAATATAGATGGGACATTTGTGTTGCATAAAATGTGAACAATGAAATATTATTTTCTGGAATGTGTGCAAGGGAGTTAATAATGATTAATAACCTACAGTATCATGTTTATAATGGGCCCTACTTGAGGCAAAGAAGTGCCCCCTCACCTGATTGATTTGGAACTTAACAGGCGCTCTTTCACCTGTTCTGAGCGCCCAATTGCGCCTGGGGCCCGCTCATTTTGACACTTGCATGGTAGACTGTAGACATGTATTATACTCATAAATACCCAAAACAGAAATGTTTAGGGCGATGGACCGCAAACTATGGGCAGTGGCCCATTGGGTCATGAACAAATTTGGAGAGTCACAGAATGACTCTGGATTGGTAAAAAAATGGATTTGTTGTTTGCATCAGGGCTTGTTTCATTTGGGCCTGGGCCACGAGTTATAGTGCTTGGAATCTGAATTGGGCCAGCACCTGAAAAGTTTGTGGACCCAGGGTTTTGAGAATTTCAAGTAGATGATTTTTCTGTGGCCCTTCGTCTCCAATCCCTCTGATAAACACGATTCTTTAGCCTCCTATGTTCCTCTGACCATTGTGTAACTTCTGCATTGGTGCTGGAAATGGGTGCTGAAGAGGGGAGGGGGCGGTGAACGGGTTGTTGCCCAAAATTGGTGGATGATGAGTATTGCACAAAAATAGGGGGATAAAAATCCAACCACAAAATACATTGAGATTAGAGAAAAATAGGTATATAGGATTTGTATGAACTACATGTAGAGTGTGACACTTTAAATCTGTTCAAATAATTTATCTAAATCATAAATGCCATGATTGCATTAGAGCTCTTGTATTTGCCTTATTCTGTGTTTTATGATATTTACCTACCATCATATTCAATGAAAGCTGGGTGGAGCTCTAAAATATGCATCAAGTACTATTGAATTCATATTTCCTGGTAGAAATATATACATGTAGGCACGTTTCCTTGTGTGGAGTGGTACATTAATTTACATTGCAGGTTTACTACCAGTATGTAGGCCTAATATGTACACTGTAGGAATATGGGAAATTTGTAGAATGTTTCTTGATTTCGTCACATAGTGTAGTTCATATTATAAATATTATGCCTAGTGCACCCTATTATCTGACAAACATTATTACAGTTCAATTTCCACTGTGATGTCTATATTTTGTGTGAAGACAAAAAATTCCCAATGGTGATATATGATGAGGAGGTTAGCTAGAGACTAAAACAGGGGCGTCGCAACTGGGGCTGCCGGGGAGGCTACAGCTGCCCCACTTTTTTTGTCACTAACAGGAAATAAGTATTGTTGGCAACATTGCCAATTTCGTTTAGGCCTAAAAACCCTGTCTGATCCCGAAATGTCCGCCCCACTTTAAAATGGCCGCCCTACTTCAAAAGACCTTGCGACGCCCCTGGACGACAATGCATGAAATTTTCAGCTCAAGACTACAATGCACGAAATTTACAAAAAATAATCTTGGCCTTTTTCAGGCCCCTCCAGCTGTAAGAGTACGAGAACTTTATTTAATCCAAGAACTAAATTGCACATCTGCTGCAGTAACAAATACCTGAAATACATGTATAGTAATATATATAAAGTAATAATATCAGGAGTTTAGAATAAAAACCAAGTAAATTAACATACATGTGAAAAAGATCACAGAATCTATTCTATAACATGTTGAAATAGGAAGAAAGACATTAGGACACTGGGAAAACCTATGGTGTGTCCTTGAGCAAGACACTTTTACTCCGCCTACTCCAGTCCACCCAGCCGAAAATGGGTAACTTCGGCTTGGGGTTATCCAGTGATCAACTAACGTCCCCTCCTGGGAGAGTTTCATTCTCTCATCTGCTTCACAACAACAAAACTGGATATAAGCACCATATGAGCCATATAGGCTCGGAAGAAAAACTTCTCTCCAAAGGAACTAACCTAGCCCCTCCTCCAATACTCCCCCCCCCCCTATGTATGCAAATATTCACTTAGTGCATGTGCACATGACCAGGTTGAAATTGCACAGAGGCATCGTCCTGAGCAAAGGTACAGTAGACCCCAAACTCAAAATGGCGGACTGACTATCCATGGAGGCCAATTAGCGGGGCGGAAGTGCTGATCACTGTCCAGCTGTTTCGGCAATATTTAATGAAAGTTTAAATACTTGGAATATCGTGGGAACTAAGGTATTAGACTTTATTATATTCAACTTTGAAAGATTCAATTAATTTGGTTTTCATGATATTCCACACAAATACCGATATTCTCACCCACAACAAATGGTTTAAAGTCCACAGTACCTATTTATAGGTAGGTCTGTTACCATGGAATCATAAGTGCGCATATAATTCTTTGCGCGCTCACAACGGTGAAGCAATTGGTGCATTCATCTACATAACACGCTGTTGCACGTGTAATCTGCGCACACCTGTCTGGCTGCAAAATTGCGTTCCCTGCGAGGTGAATGTGTTCCTTGCAAGGCACCCTCATATTTGTACACAGGTCGCCGATTAGAACAACTGGCCATCAAAATGAGCACTTCCGTCCTGCTATTTTTGGCTTCATGGATAGTCACGTTTTATAAGTACAGTGTAGGTATAGAGTTTGGGGTCTACCTTTTATAATGTCTTTTGTCCTGAGGTGGAATAGCGCCCTCTAAGTTGTCCTTCATCAAATTCAGGGGGCGCTGTTCCACCTCAGGACATTGTCTCGGTGCTACTTGTCTAGTCACATGCAGGCACTTAGTAGATAATCGCATAAGTAGGAGGGTCAATGGGCAAGATCAGGAGGGTCAATGGGCAAGAATAGGGCCTGGAAGAACCCATGATCATTACGTGGTATTTACGAAATATGGCCGTTAGTGCGGAATTCTGCAAAGTCAGCAGACTGCTGTGAAAAACCCATCTTTCCGAAAAAATCCTAAAATCAAACATGTCTGTCATCCGTGTGTACTGTGTAGGCTAATGTTAGTACAAGCGTTACTGTTGCAGACTGCCGGAATTGTTTCGACAGAGACTAAATCACTACTACATCACGCAATAAAAAAAAAATCAATGCAAAAAAGAGACAACATATAAACAACATTTATCATTCATTTGTAATGTTTATTTTTCAAATTGGATCAGAGAGAAATAACCCCCCAAAATGATGGCCATATTTTGACAGCATAATCTTCTTGAAATCAACAATTTTTCGCATGGATTATGTGCGGGAAAGGTCCAAATTGCTTTGCTGAATGGCCGATTCTCGCAGGCCCTGAGTGAGTATTGAGTTCGGGAACAGAATCTCAAACCGGGTTTTTTTTTGTTGGGTTCCAGCTTCAGGCAATTAGCAAACGCAAAACTGTTCGCCTTTAAGCTAACTGTATGTTCTTGTACTTTGATCGGTAATCAGGAATTGTTAGTCACTTTCCGTTCAGAGTGATTTGACATTTAAAAGTGAAGTGCTGTTGTCTGTATTTTCTTCTCACGCACGTAATACCCGCTTAGGGACTGTCATGAATGCGGTACATATAACATCCAATTTCCTCATGTAAGACATTTGATCAATTCACTCAACTCTGGAGTGAGTTTTTTTACCAACATCAATTCATCATCATTTGTTTTAAATGTTTGTTTCCCATACTTACACAGGTTGGATGAATACAAGTAATTCTCCTCCAAGCACAGAAACATTTGGTGTAGGAAAATTGCATAATTGGTTCACTTTCACCTCCTCCCAATTTTAGAAGGGGAGACCTCAGCTCCCAATTCTGAACAATCAGGTTTGAAATGCCAAATAAAATAACTGGTCCTCCAAAATATTTTTACCACATTTCAGACACATTTGAGTTCCAAAAAGGAAGCTTAGGTGGTGAAACATACCATAGTATATAGGTACTGTACCTGCTATTGTGTAAAGGAGTTGGTTTAACAGTTTCATTTATCAATTTACCAGAAGCTAATACATAGGGACGCAGCACAGTAGAGCAAATTTTCAATCTCAGACTTTTGAATGAGGAATACTGTACAGATCAAAAACCACTTTCCCATAACTTCAATGACTCCAAGAAAGCTTTTGACTGGGACTGGCAAGACAGAATGTGTGAGATACTAAGGAAGTTTAATATCGGACATTACAAGTGGACAATCGTCCGTAGGTTATACATCCGGATGCAGTGGAAAGCAACTCGGCTCCACCGGGATTTGACCCGCGGACCTCTCGCTTTACGTGCGATATCAGCAAAGGGATTGTGAATGCAATCAAGGCCCTGTACCAATTAAGCGTCCAAGGGTGCTGCTTTACTGGGAGATGAAATCAGCGATTGGTTCCACACCCGAGTTGGAGTCAAACAGTGATGTCTGTTTATCACCCACATTATTCAATATATTTCTAGAATATATCATGATGGAATCTCATCTTGATGGGTTTCAGGGGACAGTGAGTGAGTGTTGGAGGAAGAGCTATTACCAACCTAAGATTTGCAGATGACAGTGACCTTATAGCAGAACAACCTGAGGAGCCTATCACCCTTACAAGAAGACTAGAAGAAAGTGCAAAGCAACTTGTCTAGGAAATCAGTGCTGAGAAGAGCAAGGTCATGAAGATGGGATCTGTCAAGAAGTTACAGTACATATTCAAGGCCAAGAACTTGAAACAGTGGCTCAGTTCAAGTATTTAGGGGCAACTATCACGGATGATGCAAGATCAGTGCAACAGATTAGGATCAGAATCTGCATAGCTCCCAACTTGGCAGAAGCGAAAGGCTGGTCCATAGTTCGACATGTCAAATTATTGATCTGCGTGGTATAAGGGGAGGGGCTGTCCTGCTCTTTGATTTTTTTTGGATTTCGGATGATGCCTACGTACATGCAAGTGGCCCCCACTAACTGGCCTCAGTACTTCTGTTTTTTATTATTGATGAAAATTTACCACACTGGTATGGAAGATATTTTTCTGTCAAACCTTCTTCAGCCATCAAGCCCCAATATTACGAAACTTTCCACTGAACGTTGACCCAACCAAAGTTAGGCGAAATTGCGGGAGTAGTCGCGGCGTCACATAACAACAATAGCCTAGTATTATATGGCATTACCTGAAAAATATAATGACCGTGTAGGCCTGCATCGTTGATTTTGAATTTCGATATATTTTTGATTCCTTGCCAGAGGCAAAAGGAATAATAATAATAATAATAATAAATGAGATTTATATAGCGCCAAATTAGAAAACAAAGTAACTACCCTAGGCGCTTA
>JAODUJ010213892.1:0-10541 GCA_027564615.1 Psolus chitonoides
GGGGCGGCGGGGGGGGGGGACATTAGAGGAAATGTAAGCAAAAGTGTAACCAGGATTCATTTGGAGGAAGGGCAAGGGGAGGGGAAAACATGACAATATAAGTAGGGGCATAGCTAGCATCTTTTTTGAATGGCATCTAGCAAATTTGAGGGGATGTGGGTGATTATGTGTATGCAACTACAAAATTAATTCTTAAACATTAATGAGTCACTAGGAATCAAATAATTTTAGCTTTGTGCAAATTGTATCTGCAAATTATGTTGAAATAATGGGTCAAATTGCATTACAAAATTGGTAACTAATTAATTTTAGCTTTTTGCAAATTGTTTACACGTACATATGGAACGAAGGGGGGAAATTGTGTTACAAAATTGTTAAATAATCTACGTATATTCAATATTGCACCTTTAGTGACAGACACACATCATCAGGCAGGCCACTGACGTTGCCTTTGTCTATGTACATCAGAGATTTTCTGCTTTGTCATGAGTCATTCATTCATTGTTCATTAGAATCCCTGACACCCCATAGTGGTTCAATCAGCCGGATTAAACGCGAGTCAACAGTTACGAAAGGCAACGAAAAACCCCAGGGTAGCTCTGCAAACAGGGTGGAGTCAGACTGGACTGGAGAGTGAGGCAACCTACCCTGGGCATTATGCAACCTGCTGCATGCAGTGCCGCACTAGGGCGCATGTAGCAGATCGTAGCCAGAATTGTAGGGTTTGGTAATGGGGGAAGGTCGACAAGTGAATCATCAACATCGGCGGAGGACGCATGCTGCCATTGATGAACAATGGGGGATGGCAATTCAATTGAATAAGTAGGCTTTATGTTGACGTGTGTACCAGGTATTGTTTGATATCCAGGCTTTTAATTAAGGCATCGAGTATAATCAGTACAGCTCAAGGCCAAAGCTTTTGTGTATGCGCCTGACCTAAAATTGTCACTGCTGTTGCAATAGTTAATTAAATATTTACTCCATTTTATCAGCTTTCATAGGTATTATATTCTGAGATAGAGAATTCCCAGGGGCCTAATATTCATAGGAATATGGGGATAGTGGATTTGAGTTGTGACATTTGTGTTAATTTTCCAGTTTCACAAATTGTGATAATTGATATAAATTAATTTCACCCCACAAGTTGACCACATGTTGATCTAAATAGCCTATATTGAGGCTATACCTTCTGAGTATCAGAAATCGTTGACTATATATACCAGGAAATGTTGAGGGGGAAGTTCCTTTATGTTTTAAAATGATCTAGTAAACAATTACTGTTATAGGAAGCCATTGACTCATGTCCCTCCCCACTCTGCAAACTACAGTACCGGTAACAATCAAACTGGTATAGACTTCAAAACATAGCCCTGGGTAATTAATGTAATCAGTTGCAATAATATAATTGGCAGTGTAAATGCTTCACATAAATTGACATGAATATGTTCTTCTAATAGCTCTTTAAATAACTCCCATCTTTTCAACCAGGAAGCGATATTTGGGAGGGTTTCCTTCCTGTTTCAAAATGGAACTGTAGTAAACAAACTTTGTTTATGCTGGTACTATGTAGAACAGTTGTATACTTGTATTCCCTTAGGATGTCATTGACCCATACATATGTTATTAGATTCATCTCACTCGGTTCTGCCAACTATCAAAATATAATTAAATTAAATCCAAATGTTGGTGTGTATGTTCAAAAGGTGGGGGGTAGTTAATGGCCTTAATTTAATTGGAGAAGTGCCCAATATTAGTCGTAAATAATTCAGCCTAGCTTAATCCACCTTCCTGTTAATATTGTGTTGTTTCCTGGCAAGCGGTCTGTGAGCTTACTATAGGACGGTCTGTACTGTTTGTAAATTTAATATTGAAGTGAAGTCATGTGATCTGATAAAGTGCAATAATTGGTCACTCAAAAATAGTTTCGCTATGAGGGACAAAAGTTAATTGAACATTTTTTACCTGGATTTTATTGCATTGCATCACTAGGCCTGTCAGGGAATTTTCCCAGACGGGGGTGTGGTTTGGCTGTGGCAAGAATCCACAATTTTCCGATAGCTATTTATTTACTATCACCATTGGCTGGCGCGGAGCGTACAGAAATATTTTATAGCTAAAAATATATCCTAGGGGGTTCCAATGCACCCCCCCCCCATCATCTGATGGGCCTGGTCATGTAGTGTGAAAGGGCATGCTAAGTAATAACGTTGTTTCAACCATTTTGTCACATCAGGAATAGTGTGGAAGGCCCTTTAGGTCAGCGTCATTCTGGATGTTTAACATAGGATAGGAAGAGTCCCCTCGGGCCAAAAAGCTTGAGTAACACTGCTTCAGGTGATAGATAGTGACGTAGCCAGGGGGGACGGGCGGTTAAAACCCCCATGACCTAAATGAGAGAAAACAAGCGCGAGAACAAAAACAATGCGAGAAAGTTACCACTTTCTTTGAGAAAACAAGTATATTGCACCATTTTGCATCTAAGGACCTGTAAATTTCACCCCTCCTCTTAGACCTCCTCCCCCAGGTCCCACAAAATGATAACCCCCTCCATGGAAAATCTCTGGCTATGTGCCTGGTGATAGATATTGCTTGATTCAAGTTCATGACATACTTTTCTGTGTAGTGGGCTCCGAAAGATAATATCTTGACCTGAAAATATTTCTCTATTCTCATTTAGACTCTTAGCACTCTTTTGAGATTTAAGAATAAAAAAGGTTGGTAAGCTATGCTTTTTAATTTCTTACTAAATGTTGAAAAAATATGAAAATATAGGCTACCCCTTTTAAGATCATAAAATGATGCAAATGTGCCTCTTTAGATGATATTTATGGATTTCTGGGATGGATGATCCGATCAAAATTTCCCAAATGGGTTGAAACTTGAAAAGACAAGTTTAACCAAGTTCACACAATATCCAGTTCATTCCCCCTCTCTTAACCGTAATAGGTGGGCAATTAAACTACTTTCTTGGTCCTCTGAATACCAGTGTCTTGGCCATAAATCAAAACTGAGAGCTTTTATTGATGTAATGAGTGGGCATTGATTATATATAGACCTAGATTAACCCACAAGTGATAAAAGTCAACCTTTACTACCAGATATAATTAATAAGCCTGAGTGTGATCTGATAGTCTTTAGTCATCAATATTGGCTTACATCATTTAAAGACGCTCTCTCACCAAATTGCAAGTGAATATGAGTCTCATTTTATTGTTCAGCATGGGTACAGTATAAGTGTCAGGACTATTTTCAATTTGGGGGGCTGAGCACTTTTGCTCGAAAATTTAGGAATGCTATCACAATCTGTCACAAGCTTGCCCGGAAAAGAGGGTATAATCTGCCCAAATGGGGGGGGTGCAGCCGGACCAAGTAAATGTGTTGAAATGTACTCGCTAACAATACATGTCAATCCATTCCAATGGCATTCACCATCATCATCCTGTTTACCGTCTGTGATTCCCCTTTTCAGGGGGTTAAACGTGCGACGGATCCAAGTATACTGCCTTCTTCCAGATGTTTTGATCTTCCACATTGACATCTTCCAGCTTCCAACATCTCAGATCGTCCTTAAGTCTTTTACCCATTGGTGTCATCAGGCAGGGGGAAATTTTCGTGAGAATGGCAGAGAGGAGGCTTTAAGTCTGTCCCTTTTGTTCGCAACAGCCCCAGTACCCCTGTATCCCCATACTCGAAATTTGTGGCGCCAGTACTGGCGGTTTCAAGCTATGCGTGGCCAGGGGGAGAGGTAGGGTCACATGCGACCCAGACATGGTCTAAAGGGTTAAAGCGTCAATCTGAGCGGGAAACCGGGATTCAACTGAAGAAAACAATATGTTGGTCAATCACAAAGCTCGTCAAGAATTGAATAAGTTTCTAGCCATGTTTCAAAGCAGAAGTCTTCGTTCAGGACTTGATTTGCTAGAATGCTATTTATGATGGGTCAAAAAAATATAATAATAATAGCACATTTATTTGATATTACTTGGTCTGAAGCGCTGTGTCCACACACTAATACGATACGCAGGGGTGGCGCTAGCTGAGAAATTTTCAGAGGGATTTTCCCTCGATCTTTAGCTCCATAAAAAAAAACGATTTCAAATTTTTGGTAGGGATCCTTCCGCCTCGGGTTTCATGAAAAAGAGGGATTAAGAACTAATCAACTTAGCACTGTAGTGACTGTACTACAGCTGCCCCCCCCCCCAAATAAATTGGTGGGAATTTCCCTCCCAGCCGTTTCGAATTTGCGGGGATCCATTCGGCGATGCGCGATTCTCGCAATCGCGCTGCCTAGCGCCAACCCTGACGATACGACACAACATTTTTATCGAATGGACTGTACACACTGCATGCGACATGCCTTTGTAAACAAAGTAGACTTTCCTCTGTCTGGAAATAGTTGAATTTTTCAAACATCCGTGCGACAAAACTGTTGTATCGCATGCAATGTGTAAAGTCACATTGGAAATAACGATATTCAGCTCGCCATGAGACAAACATTTTGTATCGTATCACAGTGGTTAGTGTGAACGGCTCTGTAACAGATTCTAAATCACTAAGTTTGATGGATTTTAGCCTAGGTTACAGATTTTTCCTACACTTGCTTTAGTGAATATAATTTGTGTAATATTCTTTAGTACTTTTCAACTTAGATTGAGGCTTTGAAATAATAGACAGAAAATTAGGCAAGTCATCAAGTTTCCATATCTTCATAAAGTTAATACAGAACTAACCAGTTCAAATTAACATACAAACTGTGTACATTAGCAGCCAAACTATAAAAATCTGATACTAAGACACTCATGTTAGTTAGTTTTTTTTTCCATAGGAGGTAATATGAAAGCCAAAAGGAAGCAATACATGTCAAACTGTTAATTGAAGATTATGAAAGCCTAAGGGAAGCACAAAGTCACATTATTACTTGTTTTTATAGTATAATTGGAAAATGCCAGATCATTCTGATAAGTATTAGGTGATTTGTTTATTGTAACCAGGGGAAATGCTAGGGGGAATGTCCCCCATCTAGGAGTACTGGCCCCCTCGTCCGGGAAGAATTTACCATTTCGCCAGGGAGAAAACGGTGAGGAATGTGTGATATGGGATAGCTCGCCAGGGCTTTAGGCAGCCAACCGTGCAACCGTGATTGGCACGGCCTAACCAACAAAAACACGGCCCATATTCGCACCAACGGGCCCCTTGACTACACGCTAATGTGCAAAGCGTCCAACAAATGGAACACCCTGGTATCAATAAATCACGACCTACAAGCACAATCCTACCTTTTAAAAGCCCTGTAGCTCGCCTGCCCAACCCCTGCCTGCCTCCCCCCCCCCCATCAGAGAACCCGGAACCCCGTCAGGAAAAAACTGGCGCTGCCCATGATTGTAACAAACTTTTATTTTAACCGAAGCTGTGGATAGAGGCAGTGGCACTATGCACGTTAACGTCACGCAACCGGGAGGACGTGTCTCAACCGTTCCGGGTTCGATTTCACGTCCGGGCCATAGAAGTGTGGGTTTTCCATCCAGGAGAAATCAACGGTTTTCCCATGCGAACTGGTCTCCTAAATTGAAAAAGATTGAAATTTTAGATTGGATAGCCACTGACTGTAGCATAAGTAATGAGCCTTTGGCCTTCTCCACAGTCGTAAAATAATCTGGTAAGTTTAGGCTCAAATAGTATTTATTGTACATGAGTATTAAGTTGGTGAGAGATGTATTGTGTCCCCTTCCTCAACCACCAAATGTCCCCACAAGAATGGGATAAGTGTTTCCAATTTGTTATTGTTGATATCAGAAAAGCTTATTGAGTGAGTTGGGTCAACAGAAAATGCCATTCCTTCATATGGATAATTTTTATTATGGTTATCAAATTGGTGGCCCTAGACCCCATCGGAAGGGGGGAGGTTAATCAAATTATAGGGGTAGGATCAAATTATTGGCCAAAATGCATCTTCTGGGAGGAGAGGGAGGGGTTAGGCAGCAACTCAAATAGTCAACTTTTGCATTTTTTATTTGGACGGGGGAACTAAAAATTCCCCTATTCTCCCCTCCCACCGAAAAACACATATTAGGCATGATTAAACCAACAATGTAAAGTTCCGGTGAAATTGAATGGGGATATTGATTGTATTATGACAGAAATAAAAGTGAGTGGCTCTATAATTAGGAACAAGTCTCACCGGAAGGATTTCCCAATAAGCCGTCATTGCAAAAGCCGTATTGATTTTTGGGGCATTGTTTATTTGTAACATTGATTAGTGGGGATATTTCAAGGCCGTGTTCGTGAGTAATATCCGGTGCACATGGCCACAGGTGGCCTGATTACCAAATACAGATGACCCCAGTATCAGGCAGTCTGTTAGGTATTTATTTTGGCCTCATCTTCGCTTTGCTAGCTGTCACATGTGAACAGGGGCAGTGGAAGTATTTTCAATTGGGTGGAGTGGGGGAGGCACGGCATTTCAAACTGGGAGGAACTTTTCGAATTGAGGGGGCATTTCAAAAGAAAAATGTCAACGTTGTTGAAAAATAGCAAATTTCTAGCAGAAGTATGGGGGCACATGCTCCCCCATGCCATCCCAGTTCAGCTACCTGTCTATTCGATATATGACCTCGAGACCCTGTGCCTCACCACTGTGGCCACTGATCCATTTTCAGAAGTGAGAACATACGTTCATTCAAAAAATGTACTGTGTGGGAATTTCAAGACGATGGGCACATTTAGAAGTGAGGGGCCTACATGCCCCCCTCGAGTTAATAGTGAGGGGCCTACTTGTCCCCCCTCAAATCAACATGTTCGATAGGGAACAAAAACACGAATCAGTAAAAACAGGTTTCTGAAAATGAAGAGAGATTAAACAGCTGGGTTCCGGCCAGAGCGACCAGGAGAGAGTCTATTGAATTTACGTCGCATCACCATACTCACCATTTCATTGTACTTCTTAAATTAATAGCAAATGACTTTCGTGCTTTTCGTGGTGTAAGGAATAAACCATAAAGTAGCAGAAAAGGGCACCAATTATTCAACTTGAGTGAGCAGGGTGGGGGAGGGGCAGCTTCCTTCTATGGATGTATGGTAGATCTGACACGAGTACAACTCTTGTCATTCCCCCTTGCTACCACCATTATCAAACCCTTAGATACTATTACATTATTACCTCATAATTTTCTTTTTGATGAAATGAAATTGCCTAATTTCATTTGGTCTGGTTACTAAATTTGGGAGAATCAGGGAAAATTATGATCAACCTTTTGAGTTACATAATGCCACACCTGTTGCTGATAGGGCCATGACCTAGTTTATTATCCATAGATGTCCTGTGCTTAGTGGAGTTGAAGAACTAACATTTGTAAAAAAAGGAACAAGAAAAGGAACAAAAAGAGAAAGTTTTTGTCAATGATTCAGAAACTGAGCAGTACACTTATTCTTGGTCTCACCCACCCGTAATGTGATTTGAACAAAGGACTTGACCTTCATGTAACCCAATGTAGTAAGTGGGGGACATTATTTAATGGGGCAAAGTCATGGCATCATAAACAAAATACCCAAACTTTGCCTCAAGTGAGCAAATTTTGAAGTATGGAAGTGGCATTACCCCCACCCTCTTGCCCAGCCAGGGTCCATAACTATATACAATTGTGGCTTTTGATGGAGTTCAAAGGTCATCAAATTTTATCTTGATTTATCTTTTGAAACTGAATAATGATATCAATAGATTTTGTTATCTTTAGCCACAAGTTCTTTTGTCATTGTATTGGTGGTGCCATAACAAACTGCTTCACTTTTTTTGATAAGGTTGAACAGTTTTTATAGATTCTCATAATTGCAACACACTCCATTGCAACAACTGGAGATTCACCTATCATAATGTCATCACTATAAATAACCCACTTCTTGGCTATCATAATGGTCAAGTTGTCAACACAAAATAACAATAATAATAGATTTGCTATGCTATGTATACTAGGCCTAGTAAAGCCTACCCACCCTACCTACATAAACTTTCATCTGCACTTGTTTTGAAAGTCTGACTGGATAGGCTCCGCCCACACTCCTTGTAAGGTGTCACTCAAGTGCTTGCAGCTTGTGAATGGCTCAGAGTGTCAATTGTATGCAAATGACCTTGATTGCCCATGACAAAGCAAGTGAACTGATTAGCTCTACTGAGTACTACAGAATACAGACTCACGCTTACAATGACATCATGAATGATTTGCGTAGCATGAAATTTAGCAGCCAGGCTGACTAGGGCAGGGTGAATGGAGTTAGTGATTCACCGGGCGGTGTACAATAGGCAGGTAGGCTGGCTGGCACTAGTAGTGTTATTATTATTTTTCAATAACAAAGCACCCATAAGAGGTGCTGAAAACAAGATATAGCTTTCAGAACAAGTTTAGACATGATTGAGATACACAACAACAGATGTGTGATAGGACAACAGTGGTACTGCACTTTATCGCTATTTGAGGAGAACCCCATCATATCATCATTAGCATCACTTGGGATTTCTAAGCGGAATAAATTTCAGAGTGCAATAGTCATCAATAGTGGAATATTGCAAGGAATCCTCAGAAAGTTCAGGAAAAGTTTTGTGTTGTATAAACATGTGAGGGTTTCCTTATCAGCAAGCCATTGGTTTGTCAACATTCCCCCAGTGCAGAACATAATTCAGAACAATCACTGCATGTTGGGTCTAGATGTGCTCCTACGGATTCTGGCAAAAGTCGGCCGATTTTTGCAACAATTTTTTTCGGTGGACTTTGTCGTGGGGATCATCATGGGAGAATCGAAACGGAGGAGGCCCTCTCCTGTGAGAGGTACGGTACTGTTCATTTTTTATTCTTTTCAAGATTTAAAAAATTGTAGAAAAAAATGTTAGTTGTAAAGTAATTATGTATTTTATTTTATTTTTTGGAAAAAATGTACTTTTTCAAATTCTTTCGTTGATACAAATTACAGATTCAATTATTTACACATTTTACATACTTATGTCCTGCAGCTACATTAATTAAGTTGTGTATCGGAAATATAGCGAAAATGTTTTTTTTTGTTTTTGCATCCATTAATTAAGCTGTAATTGTACACTGCAGGTATTTTTAGCAGACGAGATGACATTTTGAGCATAGTTTGAAATTAATTAATTTCACAATTTTATCCCTCAATATTGCTATCCCTGCACTCACACCAAAATAATTGATAATTGATAATAAGAAAAGTAATAAAGCCCAAACAATTTTATCTAAATTCAGTACTGACTAACTATTTTTGGAGATGATGTTTTGAAAAGCAATAGAGAATTTTCACATTACACTCAATAACGCACAACTCACAGTGCGTAGTAGGCTACTTTACCACTGTAGGTACGTAGTAATCTATGGATTAAATGATTAGGGTCCCTGGGGGTGAATTGACCCAAGTCCCCCTCATGAAAAAAGTTTTGAACCTGTCCAAGAATTATTTTTCCTCATGTTTAAAAAAAATTATCAATTGGGTATACATTTGTGCTAAAAAAAAGGGTATGCCCCAGGTTTTGTCAGCTCAAAATTTCCTAAAAAATACCAATTTGAAACACAAGTGACCATTTGTTTTGTATGCAATATCGCCCAGAGAAAGTCTTCAGCAGCTCTGTTTCCCTTTAAGAGCACTGGACTCGTAGACTAATAGGTTAATGTTTTTGTTTTGATACATCAGAATTATATTGCTGGTACATTTGTTTGAAATAGGAAGAGCTACTTCCGTTGATTGCTCAATCGCGAACAAGTTCAGACAGTTGTTACGAAATACAACTCAAAGTGATTAAACCTCAAGTACTTATTGCCCTGCAGCTGAATCTTAGTCTGATTGCCTTCAATAAGTTCAATCCCATCATCGCATGCCTTATTCTTAATAGGAACCTTCCCCCCTCCATCCCCTCCCTCACCCCGGGCCCACCCTTTCCCCATTTGTAATCTTTGTCAGTCAATAGCATTTTCATCCCGTGCTTGAAATGATGGTTGTCCACTTGCCCCTGATAAGTTTCTGTGTCAACCTGTTCATATTTCCTACTTTACCCTCCCCCCCCCCTCCCAGGAAGCAAGCTGTTTTCTCACAAACCAGCCTCTATTTAGTTCGAATCTCCTTCCTTTTAAAGCAAGTATCTGTGCTAGAGAACACCTTTATCCCACAAAGCAGAGATTCTGCTCTATGTTCCACTGGTGAATTTATGGAAAAATGCCTTCATGAAAGTTTCTTCTAGTACAATGCCCAATTTGTATAGAAATAATTATGAAAATGTAGGACTTGCTGGCGAAAATGTTATAGGCTAATGTTCGGTAGCTTTAACTGTTGAATGTTTACGATTTTTAGGATATCTTCCAATTGTTTTTAATATAAATTTGTAACCAGGGGTGAGGGGGTAAACAAAACTTCTATCCCCATTTTAGAGGGGCAAAACCAAATTTCCATCCCCATTTCAGCATCGAAAAACAGCCAAAAAGGCAATCAATTTCTTTGCCATCTTCCCCATTTCCTCCCAAACATTTCTGTTCCAGGCCTTCTCCCCC
>JAODUJ010214003.1:0-10540 GCA_027564615.1 Psolus chitonoides
TCTCCATACCATATATGGTATGGAGATGACCATATATGGCAACTAACAGTCAGCTAACAGTTGACTAAAACGCAGCCTCTGTGAAGAATAACGCTGCTATATATAAACCTAGCCTAATTGACATCAATTATTTGCCCACATGTCGAATTTCAAACAATGTAGCAGCCATGTTTTCCGAAAGGTATTTGTAAGATTGTCTGATGATTTTGAATGACCTCATTACCAAACAACTATACATGTTACTATCCTCTTCTGGGTTGAAATACAAACTCACTGAGATCTTTATTTAAAACAATAGTTCACACCAAAACGAAAGGTTGTATGTTGTAGAGCAAACTTTACTCTATCAGTACGTAGCAGAAAACCCCATGTAAATATCTGCCACCGTTCTCGATATAGGCTATCTCATTTCTAATATTTGCCAAATTCGGTACCAGTAGCCGACAAACACCATTTGGCATCAATCTTATGATGTCACACTTCTACTTTGTCTGGAAAGCCTATGTATTTGTTCATAATTGGATGACTAACCTTTCCTGGAAATTGTTGATTTTTTGGGGGAACAGCAGTTACTATGCTAAGAAATCATCTTTTTCAAACACATTTAGAACTTTGGCATAACCATTCAATATGGTGTCGGGAACAGCAGTTAGAATATCACACACGTCACAAATGTTGCCAGATGCTCAATTTAAATGAAGATTTCTAGAATCTTCAAAACTTAATAACTCGAGAACCGGATATGCTATCGCGATGGGTCTTCACCATTGGGTTTACAGTTTTTCATCCTCTTATTTGTCAAAAGTTTCATTTTGCTCTGGACTATTCTTTAAGGTGTCTGCAGTTGGTGCCCATTTCAAAGACGTTCAACGTTGTTTATCCAGAAGGACATGTTTTGTCAAGTCTTTCGGAATATTTCCAACCACAATCAGGAGAGGGCTCTGCAATGGTTCCACTCCGCATCTGGCACAGATCTTTGTAAAGAACAGAACAACATCCGATTGTCTGGCTACAACCCATCTTACACGTGGCAAAATCCACGGTGTCACCAATGAAGAGAGTCGATGATTCATCTGTACATGTGCCTGTCTCCGGTGACCAAGCCCCTATATTTACCCTCTCCTGGTAATTAAAGGCATCAGGGAATGTATAGCAGGGCTCGTAGAAGTAATCAGGTACGTTGTATCGGTTATGTTTATTGAGGATACATCTTCCATAACCAATACGGAATTCGACTGCGCTACATATGTATGTAGTCTCCTGCAAACAGAGCCCTCTACATGTCTCCAGACTGTCGATACCATCTATGATCTCAGCGTTGTGATCTTTGATACAGGCGACAACAGATGTATTCCAAAAATCTGAAACAAGGGGGGAAAATATGTGTTATAAATGGGCAATTTGTGTGCACGTGTACGCGTATGCATGACGCTTGCTGTGACGCTTGCGAACAGTCGTTCGTACCTGTTCAGATCCAGTTGATACTTGGCGTGTATGTTCCTCAATCAATATATGATCCCGAATGTTTATAAGAATGAAAACCTTGAAAACATCGTAACTTGATCACGAGGGCAAGTTTCGATTGAGCTCATACTAGGTGTGTATATTTATTGAACATTGTAAATGTGATTTTCGGGGTGGGGGCGAAGTTCACATCAGGTCAACATACCTAAAAACTTGTAAACGTTATAACTTGACGTGGCTAACTTAACATGAGCTTATATTTCGTTAAAATGTCTTTTTTTTTGTATAAAGAATACATGATGCCAAATGTTTTTGGTGGATGTCAAAGTTCACTTGAGGTCACCAGAAGTCAGATAGGCCTACTACTATATGCGTTAAATATAGGCTACTATAAACAAAATCGACATGATAAAAGCTCAAAGTTGGTGTGTATGTTACTTATAACGAGTATATGATCCCTATTGCTTTTGAATGAGGCGATAAAACGTCATCTGAGGTAAAGAGAGAAATAATACTGTGAAACTTTGTAAACACTATGACTTTATACATGACAAACTGCAACTTGGGCTAGCTCTCAATTCGTATATATGTTCCTTATAGAGAATACCATTATACATGAAATTATATATCGAAATTGTTTTTGTTTTGTAGGAGGTCAAAGGTCATCTGAAGTTATCACAGGTCAAACACTGAAAACAACTTGTGTACACGTAAATCAAACATGCCTGGTCACTTAAATAAGCGCTCTTGGGGGCCGGTCTAATACTGCGTTGGCAGAAATAGGATAGTATTTCCGTACGCGCGTCGCGTGCTCTAGTTACCGGCTCGATTGCGTTAATAGACAAATGACATTAACAACTAACGCTACAGGCTGCTATTTTGGTTACACTGCGGTCAAATAACATTAACTAATGGTGCATGCTGATATTACGGGCGCATTACGGGCGCACAGCGTTCGCAATACTACCCATTTCTGAAGTGCGCTGTTTTCTGTCCGAGTGTTCAGTCCCCCCCCCCCTCACACTCACGCCCATTCTATGAAACCTGGCGCCGCCGCTGATTTTAAAGTATACAATAAACTTTATGAATTCAGATTACCTTTGACCTTAACCAATGACAGGGAATATCCTAACTATAGGCATGGGGGGGGGGATTACCACACTCGCCTTCCCTGGCCATGCCGAATAGCGACCGCGAATTTCGAGCGGGGGATGCAGGGCGTGATGCTGCCGGAATGAGGGATACAATGGGGCATTTTCTATGCCACGTTCCAGCCATTGTCCCGCCAGATCCCACACCCCAGTGAAATTGGAGCTGTGTCCCAAATGGTAAGATCTCTTGTTGTCATATATATGTTATGGTGTAGTACTGTGCAACACTCGGAGTACAATATCAGGTGGCAGTAAGTATCATTTTATTGTCTTTGGCACCGTATGACTCGGTGCATAATATACAATCTTTAAAATTTCCAGTGTTTTACTTCAGATGATTTTTTACCTACACCAACGACAGAGAACATCTTGATATCCTCGTGAATAATAGGAAACCGAAATAAAATGTATAGGCCTACCTTTACACGCCATACCGTCGTTCGCGTTTGACCAGGCCCCTACTACTCCGCCAGTGGACTCACACACACTTTGCACCGCAAAGTCTGGCAGCAATCCTTCGTCACAGGAGATAGTACATACGTCATCGACAATGTAACCGGAACAATTAGACTGGTCAATCCAGCCGTTTGTTACATGAGGTAAGCTATAATACGGGCATCTTGGAGCTGCAAGAATAGAATGTGAACAACATGTGGTTGGGTCCTTCAGTATTTAAAAAAAAACGTCATTGAAATAAGTCGGCGCCCTATTTCATCATCATCAGCCATATTCAGCCCACTGCAGGGCGAAAACCTCACCAAGTTGGCACCAAAGTATCCTGTCATTTGCCTTTGCCATCCATCTGATCCTTATGAACTTGTCAATACATCTCTCCATTGTAATTTATCTCTGCCCTGGCGTCGCGATCCTTCCCATGGTCTCCATTCTGTGATATTCTTTGTCCACCTGTGATCTGTTGTCCTTGACAGATGGCAAGCCCAATGCCATTTCTTCATCTTAATAGTGTCGATTACATCTGTGACTTTGGTTTGGCTTCTGATGCATTCATTTGTGTTCCCGTCCTTCCTGGTGAAACATAGCATGCATCTTTCCATACTTTGCTGAGTGGATTGTAGAGTATGCTCCATTTTCTTTGTTAGTGACCATGTTTCAGCTATTTATTCAGCACCCTATTTAATGAGTTCAACAATTAGTTTCAGCTGTGGAAAGCACTATTTGGTTGAAGAGGAGGCACAGCTATCCAAAGAATTAACACTTACGATACGACAGATAAAGGCTGGGAAGACTCGCCGCGATTTGACAACCTAATTGACAACCCTAAACAGTGTTTGTCAGCTAACTTGCCAAATAAAAAGTGAGATATCTTATGAACGGTAGCAGATATTCATATGTGGTGTTCAGCTATATTGATAGAGTTAATTTAGCTCTACAACATAACTATAGTTCATCTTGGTCTGGACTATTCTTTTAGGTAAAAATAGTACCACACCCTTACCGTATGTAAATCTGGCTAAATAGTATTTCACCCTTACCGTATGTAAATTTTGGCTAAATAGTACCACATGTGAATCTGGCTAAATAGTAGCGCACCCTTACCGTATGTAAATCTGGCGAAATAGTACCACACCCTTACCGTATGTAAATCTGTTAAATAGTACCACACCCTTACCGTATGTAAATCTGGTTTCGTATTCGGCAGTGCAGGGACTCGCTGTGTATTCCTTTTGCTGCGATATAACGGTACCATATGTTCCTGAATAATAACAAATAATAATATATCAGGGGACGTGATGTTTATAGACTAAACGAACTAAGATGGGTTCATCTCTTCCAAACTAAATGCTGCCTAAATTTCTAAATGCTCTTTAAGTGCTATTAATTGTTTCGCGTTCATTTGTTGTATGATTTCGTTTTTACTTCTTTGTTGCGTCATATATATGGTTGCGTATACTGGTGCATTCAAATGCTTAATTTGCCTAATGATCAACAACCTATAACATTACGAAAGGCCTACATGGCAAGATGTCTTATTTCGCGAATGACTCATGTTGGTCATAGCCTATTCCTGATGCTGATACAGTACAATTATGCATACTATTTAATTTCATGTTTTCATCTCGTTGTCGGCGTGTCTCTTTTACTTTAACAATTAAACAAATCAAAATATACCGCCTCTTCCTTCACCCCCTAACCTATAAAAGAATTACCTTTACATTGGAAGACAACAAGTAATAAATCCAGATAAGTTGGAGAAGAAACACGAAATAGAGTAACTGCCATTTTCTTCTAGGTTGTGCGGTATAAATGTACGAAATTGGTTCACGGTTGCTTACAGGCGTACACCGAGGAGCTTAGCTTGGGCCGAATGTTTAATTACCTGAAGTTGTCTCTGGTCGATAATGAATAGGCCTATATATAGTATCATCGATATCATGTTATTGACATGCAAACATAGTAGTATGTGGAGCCATAAGAAAATCAATTTCCAATTTCCCCCAGTTTCAAAGGAATGATCAATTATGATATAGATTGTCTGGCCTATCCTTCTATACAAAATATAATATATATAATGATCCATTCCATATATAGATCTTAGAACTAATCAAACAATAATATCTACTCTTCATGGGGCGTATCATCCAACATGTTCAAAATGCAAAGTCATGCTTGATTAATCACTCGCCTGCTCAGTTTTGTTGTTCGGGTGCGAGGCTTGGAAGCTAACCCAGTTACAAGAGAAGAAACTATGAATACGTTCCAAATGTTTGGAAAAGATCCTCAGAATTGAATATCCCCAGACCATACTTACTCATTGTCTTGTCTAATTGAAATAATTCCATATGGAGCATTGCGACCCTGCTGAAATAGAAACACATAATATACCTACTTTGCAGGAGGCACAGAACTTGGACAGCCGGAACAGACAGAGGTTAAGTTGCAACTAACTCTCATCCTTCGCTTTCCTTGCTCACTGATACTACGGCCACAAATCCTCGAATTCAGTCCACGTCTGCTCTCTAGTTGGATCAACCAAGTGATGATATCCTTGTATGACACTATAGTACACACGTTGAGAATTGTCAATCGTGGCGCAACGTCTGCTCTCTAGTACGACCGTGGAGGGAATGCGTCAGGAAACGTCGTAGGGGGATAGTTTCCTAGTTCAAGCAACCAAGTGACGAATTCCTTGTACACTCATACGGAACTCTAGAACAAAACTTGAGAAATGTCAATCAAAGAGTGCACATTCATGAGATGGAACGGGCAAACACGTTTTCATTGAAACAGATTTTCACTTGAAGACTAAATACGCAAGCTGAAATCTGTACTAGAACCGATGGCACAACTTACCTTCAATGCCCTGAGGGCACAACCCAACTTCGCTGAGCACCAAGCAAGGCGGCAGTAGGGATCAACCTAACCTCTGGCTAACTGACACGAACCGGTATCGAACGGGTATCGAACTCGGATCTCCCGGGTGAGAGGCGGAAGCTCTAACCGCTAGGCCATTTCTCGAACAAGCTGGGAATTTAGCTTGTCTTGCCGGGTACGTCAATGCCGTCAATGAACATACCCCTCACTGTACCTTCTTAGCTCTCTTCGACAGGCCCTTCGGGTCACTGTACCCAAACAATACCCAGCCGTAGTCTTCACGCACCTAATAGGGAATTGGATTGTCTAATTCGCAGGCTCAACTGAAAATAGCCTATGCCCTATTGAGCTTTGCGACCCTGCTGAAATATATGCCTACATACTTTGGAGGAGGCACAGAATTTGGACAGCCGACTCAGGAGCCCTGTCTCCTCCATTTCAAGAACCAAAGAACGGGGCAGATATACGAAGCTCTGCAAATTAGCTTTGCAATATATTATATTAAACGTAACAGCATTTAACAATATAAGCTCACATTTAGGTGCACAATCTTAAAACCAATCCCTGAACAAACACAATGAGATGTAACAACTTGCCGTTCCTGAAACTGCAAGAAAAGGGGGTGCTATAAACCCAAGTTCGAATGCACTTTGAGGTAGTTACCGAGTTCTTCTCTAAAGTACCGGTCCTTCGAACCATCCGACTACCATCTATCATGTTTTTTGATCAGGCGGTCTGGGACGCTTATCGCGGGAGCGGCCGACGCGCCAACTGATTTCTAGGTAACCCAGACTAGTAGCGTCTGCACCAGGGCGAACCGCAATATCTCCCCGTTTTCCACTCGAAATGGGGAAACAACTACGTAGGGATCCCCCTTGTTTTCCACTAGCCACAGCATTGGACATCCAATGCAATAGCCGCAAGTGACGTACTTGCCAGAGTGAACTGGTTCTAAAATAGCCTGTCCCGAGAGGTCTTGTAGAACGACTCTGGCTATACCGTAATCTTGGCTGTCCCAGCGTAAGCTACTGTGCAACCGTAAATCTCAATAGCAACCGTGCGCCTTATATATCAGCACCGAATAGTACCTTACTCCAGCCGATAAGAGAACGACTTACGTGTATCACACCGTAAGGCTACTATACTAACTCGCGGCCATGAGGAACCATGCGTCCACTCTGTACTGATCAGTCCTACTTCTGTTAATAAACAAGAACGAGCAAAACTCGTATAAGCTGGTACCAGATCATAGAGTTGATCTAAGGGGCTGTAAAGCCTGGGGGGGGGGGGAGAAGTTTTGAACGTACACCGAACATGGCCTGGGCTTTGGTCCTGGAGTGGACGTACAGTCGCAGTGAATGGAGAATAATACGTGATAGTGACGTCAACGTCCATCTCGAATACCCATGACTGCGTTTTTATTTTATTACGGTAGTGCAATGATTTTCGAAGTATAAAATAACATTAACACCGAATATCGGACTCAATATCACAATCACCGAAATATCACAATTAACATTACCATCCCCCCTTCCCCGTCCCTCACACCGCACCTCTCCCCTAATCATGTACACTCTAGATCTGGTGTTTCATCAGTTTGAGTTCCAATTTAGTCTTATTTTGCCTTCCATCAGTACTCTGTACACACCTCGATAATCTGATAATGAACCTCCCATCTAGCCATTCATCTGCAATCAGCTGGTGATCTCTCTATTGAATACACTGATATTGCTTCAAGCAGTCCAGTGTGGCTCACTTTAAATTAATTCTCATAATCAGATTCACCACAACTCATTTCACACACTAGGCCTATTCCATTATGCTCATTACAACCAATGAGTAATGGCAACACTGAGAGTCATGTGACCTAAATCGCCAAACTAACTCGGTGCTTCCAGCAGTCCAATGTGCTCACTCTAGAATAATTCCCATAGTCAGATATATCACCAAAGGGTGGCCTATTGCATCACATATATTACAACCAATATGGCAACACTGACCGTCACGTGAACTAAAATCGCCAAGCTTAAATCGCCAAGCTAACTCGGTGTGACGGAGTGACGAAGAGGAATATAGGCTTGTTCCCTTCGGGACCAGCAAAAATATATGAATTGACCAAAAATGTAAAATGGATAGCCACTCGACGTGCAGCGTAAGTTGTGAGCCTTCAAGGCTTCCTCCACATATGTGGCTGCTAATCGTTGTAAAATAAATATTTGAACATTTCCCAGAAAATTGTTGAAATGTCAAGTCTTATAAAGAAGTTGATAAGTGAACATTTTCCAGTAAATTGTTGAACTGTTAAATTATGGAAAGTTGATAAGTCAACATTTTTTAGAACATTGTCTCATGAAGAAGTTGATGAATGAATATTTTTCGGAAATCTATTGAAATGTCAACTTATGAAAAAGTTGATACGTCAACTGTTTTTCAGTAAAATGTTGAACTGTTGTTGACTGGTTGACAAGTCGACATTTCAGAAAATTGTCTAAAGTAAACTGTTGAAATGTCAACTTATGAAGAAGCTTGTAGGCCTAATTGAACATTTGTAGGACAATTGTTGAATTGTCAACTTACGGAGAAATTGACAATTAAACAGTTTTCCCCAAAATATTATTGCAATGTTGAGATATATTGAGTTATCAAGTCGTCATTTTATATTCTGTGTTGACATATTACTGGGCCGGCCTGGCGAGGGGAGAGGCCCCCCCCAAAAAAAATGTGTGATGTACCGCTTTTTGAATATTGATGCCCTTTCGAAGACCAATTTCCAGAAAAGGTTATGAAAATGTGGTGCATATACCACATTTTCACATATTCCGCTTGTTATTATCCACTAAAGATTGGACATAATGGCGAAAATTTGCCTGAATAACACATCATTTGAATTTTCGTGGAGTGGAAACTGCCCTCCCCCCTATTTCCTCTTGGACAGACGCCACTGGGTGTTTCAAACTTCTTCTTTTTTCGTTTCAATGTTTGATTTATTTGAGCGAAAGCTAGCAATTTTCTTTGAGTTCAGATATGCTACGACTAATAATCTGACTGACTGAATATATTCAAATCAGGGGTGTAGTGGAGGGAGTGGGAGCTCAGACCCCTTGTTAAATTTAGTACAATGTCAATAGCTCAATTCGTAAATATCCCCTATCATCCCCCCCCCCTGTTATACCTCTAATGACCCCTGATGTTCATAGAAATCCATATTTTGACATCAAATTTGACCTCAAATAACCCCAGATGACCTCCAAATGACCTTCAAAATTATTTGCACCGAATGCTATCTACTCGAACCACTAGTCTTGCTTTCTTACCAGACTTCTCGCAATCACAATACAGATTATGAACAGGACAGGAATGATGCGGACATTTGACCTCAATTGACCCCTGATGATCTTCAAATGACCTTCAACATTTTCACTACCTCAAATGATCCCTGATGATCTCTAAATTTTGTTTGGCAATAACAATTGACTTCCGGTATATCCTCTAATATTTAATGACATACCTCTTACGAAAGAAAAGAAAGTAAACGAAATAAACTAAATGTCCGTGGATTCGTGTGGGGCTTACTCTCCAGATACTGCATTTACTATGTTATTGCATACATTATGCAAATTAGCCTTCTCAATTAGCATATTTTGCGCTGAAAATATAATCCGTTCGAGAACCCATGCCCTTCCTACTCCCTACCATCATCCCTGATGCCTTCCAATTAATAACCTTCAAAATTTCCAGCACGAATGCTGACTAAATGTACCAAGTTCCCTGTGAATCCAACTATGTTTGGTACACTTTCATCTCAAATGACCCCTGGTCACCTCCAAATGATCTTCAACATTTTCACCACCAAATGTATATATGTAACAAGTTTCATATGAATCCAACAATGTTTAGTAATTTGACTCCAAATGACTCCTGATGACCTCCAAATGACCATCAAAATTTCCGGCACGAAATGTTGACTGTATGTGGGTGTTTCCATAAATTAGGAGGCCAAAGTGTGACATAAGGAACAAAATTTAGAAATTGCATAATTGTGTTCAAATTTATATTTTGAGGTAGAGTCTAATTTCTATTGTAAATATGCAAAATCTTTTAGCATTTAATTGTTCCATCGCTTTCTGCGCATGTGTAACAGAAAGAACAATTAACAATAGTTCACGTGTAACGGAGAAACCAAACACATAGTTTCATCAAGCACAGGGTCATTCATATTTGGGATTATTTAATATTTTGTTGTGTTTTGCAATGGTGTAAGACATACACATATGGCAACATATTAGTGGTCTTCTATTTTGCCTAGTTCAGAAAAAAATGAAAAACTGTTTCAGCAAATTGTGAAAAGAAGCATGTTAGGGGTAAAATGACTGCTATATCAAATTGTGTGTAATCTATGCCATTTCAATCTAATCAATTATGCTTAGCCTCTGGCCAATATGATATATTCACTTCAATTTTGTAACAACTTTGCATTAATACACACCAAATTACATTGAATCAGTCATTTCACGCGTAACAGAGAAACCATAATTTGGTTTCTTCGTTACACGTGAAATAATACAGAATAATAAAATATGGATATTCTGCAC
>JAODUJ010214113.1:0-16032 GCA_027564615.1 Psolus chitonoides
AGTCACGAGCGACAGATGCTAAAAAATGTAACTCGATTTTTTTTTCGCGGCGCGCGTAATGTGAATTTGAAAGTATATAAATAATAACATTGCTCCATCTTTTTTTTAGTAGCATCGCGTTGCGCATATAGTGTGAGCCTTTCACAATGTGCGCGACGTGACGAAACACTTGGTACGTGAATTTTGATTTCACACTACACTACTTTTTCTTTACCGCTCAAGCGATTTGTATAGTTTTCACTTTTTAAGCAAAATTCGTCGTTCGGCTCACATGACATCATGGTGACTTGTTTATAATACTGTACACACCTGTCGACCAGAATGTTGAATAACGGTTTGACGATGTTGCAGTTTATAGGCAGTACTTATTAGAAAGGAATCGAGACTGCAGAACACTGGATTAGGGGCTGTCAACATCCACTGGTAGGTAGCTCTTAATCTAATAATCCGACGCAAATGTTCCACATACGCTATATATTAGAACACTTTTGTAGAAGGATCCCAATTAAATCAAGTTGTCAAGTGTACAATGGTGATGAAATACCGCTGAATGTTCATTCATGATCCTTCTGGTCGTTATGTGCTTTATTACTGATAAGAACGTTCTTGCGTGTGTGTGGACATGTTTGACGTATGCATGAAGTATATCATGATATCAGCAAAAGAACGTGCAGTAAACACCATTAAACGCGCGCGCGTCTGTTATCGATTCATCTAAAGCAAGGGTGGTAGCGTGGTGTAGGGTGTAGTGGTATCATTAGTGGGCGCTTTAATACACCGCAGAGTCCCGGGTTTAATCCCACCCCGTGACTGGCTCGTCAAAAGCTGTTCTGTAGTTGTTGATGGTCTCGCAATGTCTGGTTTCGTTGTAGTGGGGGAAGGGGAAATCAATCTGGGGTTCTTAGGTTTAATGGATGTTTCAGCACGGCTGCAGGGCAGTGGTGACGGACAGGTTGCTACCACTTCCTTTCAGCCTTTGGGGAAAGTGGCTAAGGGCTGAACGTTTCACTCACGTCCGTCGGATGGGGACGTTAAATGGCGGTCCCGGGAGCAGGATGGGATTGTATGGTTACACGCCTGCGTCGTTACCCTCTGAATACTATTCGAGAAGAGAAGGCGAGCCTTCGCCGGTGGTCATCCATGATCACATTGTCAGGGTTCCTCGATGAGCCGTAAGTGGCTTCCTGAACCCGTAACTAGGCTATCAAATCAAAGTAGCCCGAGTCGAAAGTAAAAAATACGATTTTTTTTTTTAATTTCTGCATCGCTAAGCTTTGAACCCCTGCGCCGTCCGGGTAGGTGCATTCCGCCCATTTCTTGACAGTTAAAATGGCCACCCATTGAACCCTAAATAAATCGAACTAATTCAACTCAAACAGCGACACAAGCCTGTTTGTTTGCTGTTCTTATTATAACTATTATTTTCAAATCAAAAGGGTGTTAAATGTAACTACCGTACTGACGTATAGGACCTGTTCTAAATTAGCCTAGTTTGCTGGAATATTTACGGAGAACGGTTACTTTAATACCTTTCCTAATTACTCGCAATAATTCCCTTACACCCGATTAGATGCTCAGGTCGATATTGATGCAGAGAGCCCTTCAAATTCCTAAAATCGGCTTTTTGTCACCTTCAAGAAAGGTGAAGTCCTTCAAAGCTTTGACCTCCAACCAAAGCAGCATGACAAATTCCAAATTATATTATTCCTATTTGTAGCTGCGGGCAGCATCCCTGGTCATCGTGTCTCTCCTACCTGCCTACAGTTCGTAACTGTAACTTCGTCAATAATTTCGTTAGGAAGTAACGAACGCTCAAACGCTATGAATTGGGGGCGCTATTACACACTTAACACTGAATATTGTTTCCACTTTCAAGGAAATTACCCGAAATTCGGAAATGACGAAATTTCGGGAAATTCTTGGAAATGCTGACTGAGATCAAGCAAATGAATGTTAATTCACAAAGTTGGAAACATAAACAACAGTAAAATAGTTGACGCCAAATTGGCGGCGTTACTGCACAATGAACTGAAGAGTAATCAGTCCATTCCTTGACCCGCAGCTTCTGAGATCTAATCGAGCTTGTTTTTCTACGGTATAGGAATATGCGAAATGGCTTCAGTACCTCTCGGATTTGTTCTTCTTGAGTGGGCTGTTTGAGTGGAGGAGTGATATTTTCGGATGATGCAACAAAATATCTGGTTGGGAGTCACGAAATAGTTTAGGGGTACATGAACACCCAGCGCAATATGGTACAACATATATTTTATGTACGATTATGTACGGGGGGGGGTCTCAGTTATGGGGGAGCCTGTGACAAGTTGACAACGCAAAACCTGATATGATCCGTACCGTAGGCAAAAATTCCTGCATAGATATCCGACAGTACGAAGATAACTCATCTAAGAAACAACTGGCTTTGCCGAGCACCATCGACGGCCTTTTGTTTACCTCCTGGGGAGAGGTTATGTCCCCTGATCAAAGATGGATTGTCATTGTAACATTCTGGAATTTGTGAGAGCCTTTCCTGCTTTTCGTGTCATGTCTGTGTGCTGATACCTGGCAATGTTGTGCAGTATCACACCACACAATATGCCATAGGCTATCACATACCTGCATACCATACCGTACATCCATGCATAATCTCCTACGGCATTGACTGAACGCAGAATAATGCTACAACATTGGCCCAATTGAAGCATAACCTACTTTTTGCAGTCCCAGTAGTAGCCTAACTAATATTTTTTCCTGAGAGATTTTTCGACCAAATGTATGCTTAATTACCACTAATTTCTGTTTCACAGTCCATAGCGTACCATACTCAATTTATGCAATCCACTGACTATGATGTGATTTGAGCAGAAACATTTATACTGACTCAACATAGTCATCGAACATAACCTACAATATACCGCCTCTGATCACCCTCAATCCCATCATTTTCACACACCATATGGTACCGTAGCCTATATGGCCTACGGTACTTCCTTTACTCAACAACGTCAGCTCATCAAAAAATGTCATAGTCCCCATTTGTGTCATGAAAAAGTTGAAAAACATAAAAGACAATTTGTTAGGGTCTTCCACCAAGGGAGAACATTTTTGCGGCATAATATGTCCCTAAGTTATTGTGGTGTACAACCTCAATGCCATGAATATGTTTATACTTTATAGATATAGGCCTATACCTCCGTGAGTACGTATAAAGTGCAGCAACCTTCTCGTCAACCGTCTTGTTGTTGTTGTTGACTACCGTAGGCCTATTCCACGGTAGAATGGCGTTGATTAATCGATAAATTCTGAAAGCAAAGATTTAAGAATTGAGGAATACAAGCGAAGCTCATTCCAGACGGCTTCAAAATAGGTTGCTCGCTTGTAGTTTGAATAACTATTGATGGATGGATGTCAGATCATATAAACACCTCCACCAAGAGCAATAATTCCTAGGGTCATCTCAAGCAAAGACATGGACAAAAGAACAAGAAAATCCACGAGTAGCCTAGAGTCATATCGATCAATAACTCTGACACCAGGTAGAAGGACATGCAGGATGTATTTACACCACGTGAGGCAAAGAAAAGAACGTTACGATCATGGCTAGGTGAAGCAACAAGGTAACAACGCCTAACACAATAAACCGAATGGGGATATATTTGAATGGGTCCACGGGGTTATAATCACATTAACGGAATGGAGCAATAATCAAACGAATCCCATTTGCGGAAAATGGTTGACTTCACGGTTCACTCACCAACCTCCTAACCTTGAGATTGCAACATCAATTAGCTTCTACCGACAACCACGCCGCACAAACTTCCTGAGTCTACAATGACCCTGATCCCAATTTTGCACTTTTGAAGAAAAACTGAGAAAGTGACCGACCACACGAAGTTTTCGAACCCCCAACTAAGAACCTTCATTAAATCATGTTGGAACGTCCGTGGGTAAATGTACGAAAACCTTGGTCATTGGTAACTTGCCAAACCCATAACCAGAATTCCGAGCTGTTCGTTCCAATCACCCTGCAGTCTGTCACACCAATGTGTTCGATGTGTACCACACATAACACCGTTTATCCAATTATGACACATCAGTGAACCTGGACATGATAAAGAGTGTAGGCTACGTGTCTTACAACTTTTTCATAAGGACACATCAATTCGATGGTATGGGCAAAACTCCTCCAATCCTGGGGTCACAATACTTGCATGATACCCAGTTAGCGAGTATGTCCCCATGAGCATGAGAACAAGTGATCGTGCCCCCTCCACGTGCAGTGAGCCCCTCTCCTATTCTTTTTGTGGAGGCGTTTCGGGCAGCACCACCCCCTCCCCCTCACATCCCTCCATCCAGTATTTGCAGTTTGTATGGAGTAAATAGTCTATTGAACAGCAGAGGCTACCTTAATTTACATAGAATTGACCAACCAACCTCAATTATTAAACTATATTACAGAAAAGTCAGATGTTATCGGGTCATAGTCCTATCCGCGCAGTGATTGACAAGTGACAACTCCCCTCTGGCCTGACGGCTTCCCCTCCTCAGTGTCAAGTAAGTGATGCAAAAGACGGCGTATGCCATGTAATGCTGCAGTTACATGTGCATATGTATATGGGTTTCAATCAGTACTGTCCGGTGCAGTTAAAGGCGTCCAGTGAGTTTGTGACGAGTCCAAACTGATGCTGAAAAAATATTGTATTTTACTATTTTGCCAGCATTTTATGATTTTTATCTTCCAGAACTTAACAACCTATAAATGTACCGTACAGTAATAACAGTATTATGTGTTTCAAAATAATAGCTTCGCTTTAAAAAAATAACACTTGCTGACTTGATACACACGTTGCATCGTTTGGCGTTTGAATGTTGGACAGAACATCCATTTTCATTCTACTTCGGAGCTTCTTTTTTTGTGTGTGAAATGACATTTGTTGCGAGAAACCCAGATTACCAATCGGTCCTACCAAAGTTTACATTATCTATCAGACTATAGCATAATTTTATGTTTTTGGAGATTCTGATATGAGTCCATTTACCTCTATAGCCCAGTGAATTTGTGAAGAAGTTAAGAGTGTACCATTGCCGTTAAATAGTCATTGCAAACTATGTTGCTTAGGAATGGGCCTATAGTTTCTATGATCACTTCACCGTGACACCGTACCATGTCATATCAAAGAGGACGCGACTCAACGTTGACACTTCAAATGAAGTAACATTCTTATTGTCGCCGTGACATTATTTGAAAGTATTTAAGCTAATGACATTTAGGACACCCGGTATTTTGTTATGGTTGTTCCTGAAGATGCAATTTAATAGGAAAATAAAGAAATCAGCATCAGTTTGTACCCTCCACATACACAATTAACTCCATATTATGTAACTCCATTGATCGTGGACGGTGGCCACCATACCCTCCGGCGTAACCAATAGGGCTAGGTTGAGGAACCAGCATCATCTGATATCTTCCAGGGTGGTGATGTGACAGATTCTTCCGTTCTGGTCGGGTTGGTTACGGGCTTTAAATAGAAAACATGTGAGTCTGGTCAACCAACAAGCTTAACAGTTAGCGATGATCCATATGTCTCCACTCTGTTTATAAACTGTCCAAATTAGCAACCACCACAAATTATTGCAGTGGTATTATTGTGTGATTATGAGGGATCGAAGAAACCCTGTGGGCATGAAATGATTACTGTGACTACTAATTCCATGATGTAAGCCTGTAGGCATTGCTGCTGAAAGGATCATTTCAGTACGATGGTCTAGGTGACAAGTATAGATCAGTGGCGTGCGCAACAGCGCAAGGGGGAGAGGGGGGGGGGAGGCACTGGCCACCACCCCTGGGCTCAGTCGGGTGAAATCGGGGGGATTTGAGAACAATTTAGGGACAATTGGGGGAAGAGTGACGCCAGTCAGGGAAATTGGGTACGGTACTTGGCTCCACCAACCCCTGAACTTCTGTGAACTCCTGCGCATGCCACTGGCATGAATCTATACATTTCTAGGAATAACTTACACGTGCACCAGATGCTCTGGGGGTCAAAGTGGTGAAAACTAGTATCCAGACAGAGCTAGACATTTCTGCCGAGAGCATTCGTCAATCGTCACTGATTTAACAAGGGTTAAAAGGTGTTCATAAAAAACACAGAATATAAATAAATCTCGTACAGGTAGACCACACACCACGATGTACGTAGTATCTTGCCTGCAGTTATGTTATTATATTTTGTTGTAGCCTAATACTGTTGCAACTGTAACTAATACCCAGTGGCGTAACCAACAGGGGGAAGAGGGGTGGGAGCCATACTAGTCAAACGTCTGCCCCCTGCTTGCTCCCTGAATGCATGCGATTCGCGTAGCTGATACAGTAATTACTGTTGCATGGTTGATCACTTTCGTCAGTAATTACTGGAGTGTAACGATTTTTAACCACTGCTAACCCTAACCTTAACCAGTGTGTACTGTATCCTGGTTATGTGTTATGTGGTATTAACCTTCTCCAGTAGTTACTGTACCAGGTATGCGTATCGGGTTACTAAATGACATTAGAGGGCGAACAAATATTGCACAAACATCCCAAAATGCAGTGACATCCCCCTTCCTACTCTTTGGGCTCCTGCAGCAGCCCTCGTATTGTTCGCTACTGTTAACACTAGTGAATGGGATAAAAACTGAATGCATGTACACATAACACATTGTTTGTGTTTTACTGTTATCACGCTGTGTAATGCAATACCTTGGTATGGATATTATTATTATTTTGATAGCCCTATACCGCCGGGTTGTTTCGAATATCGTAAACAAAAGTGGGTCGCTTCCGCAAAACTGGATAAGAACTAACGAAGGTTTACAGGTGTTGTAGGCTAATACGGCAGTGCACCAGGGCATGGGGGAGAAAAACCATTCCCAGTTTTATGGTTGAGTGAATCGTTGATCGTTTATAGATGTTAGGTAATGATAAAACCGGAACAAAGATGTTCATTGGAAGAAACAGAATACAGTAGTCTGGTAGTGAATGGCACCTCGAGAATTATGTGGATACACTGGGAAGGGGACATATTTGTATTGGTCCCCCTCCCCCAAAAAATCCCAGTTGACACATCTGACAATAGCAAACTCCGGTGTTAAGTACGTTACACAAACCTCCCTATGGGGGTTGTGTTACTTTACGTAGGTCTGCTATTGTGGACTAGACAATGAAGTAGACATACCTAAATATACCCTATAGTGACCCTGCTTTACAAGCGATACTTTCATATCGGCAGACAAGCCATCGATTGAGCCATTCATAAATGTCGATAAGTTGCGACACCCATTCGAGAAACGGCAACGACCCTATGAGTATAGTGAGAACTAAGATGTTATATTTGAAACCACTGACACTTCCTATCGATACAAACATGACTGTTTGGTAAGCACCTGAGGAATAATGTCAGGAGTACCATCCTACCAGGAAATGCTACTGGATCCTACGCTACATTTTAGGAGCCGGACGTTAGTGTATATAATCTGCCAGCGCCATGCAGGCGCAGCCAGGTAGGTACTAGACAAGTGGAACGAACAGCTTCAGGGGCCACACAATGTTTCTTTAAATCATGGAATGTAGCATGGACTGTTTGTTCATTTGAGGGCCAGACAGAGCAGTTAATAATGTACTTTTTTTTAGTTTCAAGGAAATTAGATCTTGTCCTCACAGTGAGTGTACAATAAGGTTCGTGAGTTGCATCATGTTCTTCGACTGAGTCTAATTTTTCGGTCCGTCTGCGCTGGAAATTGATTTGGAACAAAACAAACATCTCTGATTACACTGATGTTCATACTCTTCTCGACTAACTGAACCTATGTTTTGGCTTAGTAGTGATATAATACAGGCTACCAGCCCACGATGCATTGAGCTAAGCAATGACCAACTAGACAGTGCAAATTGCGCAATCGGTATTTATAGCCCGGGACTGCTAAAGGATGTCTCAGGTTAATAAACGGCGACCCCTTGATGTTACTCTGTCGGTCAAGGAAATGTATACAGAAAACCTCTTAGGAATGCGTCCGGTCCTGCCAAGTAGGTTATTTAAAGACATGTCCTCCAGCCTTTCCAAATCAATCTGCCATGCGTAGACTGCCAGACTGGAGACTCAAATTTTCGTGAATCAATGCTCTGCAGAAAATGTTGAGACTGCGAAATTCAACGTCAATTATGTCTTACTCTTACATTTCCGATCGACACTGAAGTCTAGCCTCGGGCTAATAGTTCAGGGTAAAACAATTGTTGGGAAAATTCTACTTGTGTTGTTGTATAGCCTTATAAGTTTTTCATAGACAGTAACGTGCGGGTAAGTATAGGCCTACAAAGAAAAACTCGACTGCATCATTCACTTATCGTGTATACGAGCTGGCGTTACACACATACAGACAGACTCACACACACCTGACATATGCATGCCTGCATAGATTCCTTGGGCCTCTGGCAAGGAATACAAAATTAGGAAATGTTACCAATTGTCAGATGGTTATGTGCCTAAAATCAAAAATAGCCGCGAATTGTCATATTTTCCACTACATGCATATTGTCACTAAGGTAGGCTACAGTCTGACAGTCATGCTTCAGGACGTTTTATTTTTGGTGTTGTTATTGGAACGTTTGCTGATTGGAACTATCCAAAGATGTGAATTTTATGGGCATTATCTTGGATCAGTAGATGTTAAAAATTCGTGTTTATTATGGCATGAATGATTTGCAGTTATAAACTACACATCAATAACAATACAACCGTGTTCGACGGACTATCATACTATGAGCAATAGGTATTTCCCACGATTCTAGTGACCCTTAAAGTCTGTGAACTGTATAATTATGGTTTCTCCATTCCGCTTCCAGACTCTTTATAGTCCCAAAAATGCCGACCACCAGACAGTCCTTTATAAATCACTAACCATTATGATTATAATATAGGTGACAGTGATAAACAGAACAATTAGTTGGTGATTACTGTCGCCTCTAATTTCACCGACATCTAGTGTTGGTAATCCCGTCTGTAATCTGAGGAAGATACAATTAAAGGGTTGTTATTCGCGCCAAGTTGTGATATCAACACACATTGTACAATTTTGTTTTATAAAGAAGTAGTTTGCTAATTGCGGATTTGTTGTAATTGTCATACTGGCGTAGCCTAGATATCTCAACTCCACCTAGCACCTGCTATTAAATTGTTTATTAATTAATCATCGAGTAGGCTAATGAACATTTACAATTTTTTAAATTCTGACCAAGGATTAGGATGACCTCGTTCTGCAGATTCGAAAAATTCCGTCGATACAGTGAAGAGATTATAGAATGATAGCTTCAGACTGATACAACCTATGGCAATAGCATAGCGGATCCAGAATTTTCAAAAGAAGTGACTGGGCTGCATGTATAGGCTTACTGAATTATGAGAATGAACAACCTCATTCTAGCGCCTACAGGCCTACATAAATGTAGCTCAAATGCACTTTTGATTGTGGAGAATCTTGGATGGGCAACCCAATACAACCCTGCTTATTATGATTGATATATAGGCTATACGGTACGTTGTTGTATTCTAGGTACAAGCGATCGACGTTCATGTTAGCGGGACTGTTCTCGGCCTTTAATAACACCAATCAGTGATGGCGCTCTTGCACCACAGCTGTAGAGTAAGATTCTACCGCTTTCTGTCCCTAGTTAGTTACCGTATCTTTAAATGTATCCACGAAGGCAAGATCTACATTACGATATAGGTCTACGTTACACAACCTTTTAAGGTCCCAGTGTGCAGGGGTTTCTGTAACACAACGTACCGTAACACTAGGGTCTGCCATTGCACTGGTTTTTCATACAAAACTGAAGCAGTGGTGTCACTTTCTTGTCACTACAATATCAACATTCATTAGTTACATTCATTTGACTGGAATTATTATGGCACGGAATCACAACGCATCGTTGCGTTCTTTTCAGCCCCCACAAGGCCTACACGCTGATCTTTGACTATCAAATGGAGAGGGATACAAACTCCTAAAATACCTCTGGCTCCGGGGTATGGGCTATATAGCATGCGGTATTACAATTTACAATTAGTTCGTCTTCAAATGATGTGAAATGATCGACGATCGTCGTGGTAACGAGTTCAGCAATTCGTTCGCTAGATTTCCCGAACAGTGGATGTGTCTGTCGGTGGTGTATAGACTTAAACAAACTGTGGCGCCTTTCGATAAACCTTTGAACAGTTTAATTAGGCTATATACCGGTTAGTGTAACTTTTGCCACTCCAGACGTTGTATTCTATTTTTACGTCCCATTTGGGAACGGAAGCACAAAGGTACACACACCTACGTAGGAAGTATTACACGGCCCGCTACTCGAAGGAAACATTACCAGTTTTAAACTTAAGATTCTCAGGCCGTCTTTAGCACGTAGGCCATGAGATAATGCAACAATAAAAGAGTACCATATAGTTCAAATTAGTGTTAAGAACCTATTATCCAGTTTTACTAAAAGTTTGTATGGGCCTACCATCAAAGGCGGGTTTGAACAATAATTGTTCAAACAGTGCCCAATAGGAGGCTTTTATTTCCCTACACTGCCAGTCTGTTATAGTATAAGCCAAGTGTATAGGCTATATAGACCTACATTGTTTATAATCAGATAATGGTGGACACACTTCAAAGCACGCCGTTTAATGCAGCAATAAAATTGAAGTCAAATTCCCCGTGGAGTCATAGGTGTCGCGGCCATATTGTATTTTAACCTGTTTAACGTAATAACTAAACGATAACAATATAGCCTACGATCGGAAGTATTATAACCTTCATGCATCAGTTTAACAAAACGACAAGCGAAGCAGAAAGGCTACTGTGGGTGTTAAAGTGTGTATTGCATATTGACGTGAAACAAGTTTATACATGGCCGAGCTTTCGAGGTAGGGGTGTCACCCATTAAGAAATTGATTAGAAAGAAGGTATAATTTTATCCCAGGCACTCCGTAAATACCTGTACTCACATGCAGAGTCCACACTAACCGGGACCTCGATTTTGTCTGTGCTAATCCCGATTATCCAGGAGTATGCAACCTCCAGGCTGACAGTGTCCCAAAGGCCGAATCTCTGCAAATATTGAAGGTCTAGCCAGTTATTAGTATAGAAATAAGGAACTAAGAAATAAGAAGATCGTTTGAATGCTATCGTAAAAGACACTTTATCCAACCATTTTACAGAAATGGTATCATACTTTATGAATACGGTGCAATCCTCTCTAACTGCCTACTGAGTTGGGAAACTAGCGCATATAGGTGGAATCAGGGCCGTATAGTACCGGATTTGTTAATGGTTCGGCGACGGGGTCTGGGGTGAAACCCCTCAGCGCTGTTTGAATGAGGCAGAGTCTTTAGTTGGGGTCAGGGAGCGAAGCCCCCCCCCCGAAACCCTCGCATTTCCATGATCCTGAATAGTATTCTTACATGTAGTTATAAATCAATGGTACAAGATCCAGGGTCGGATGTACTGAGCCCATGTTTAATGTTAAACTAGGCAACCAAATTAAATTTTATTTTATCCATTATTTTTTTGTGAGCGTGGAAGTGGCACGGCTAGTACCGCACCGGCCCCGACGGGCCTGGGTGAGATCCTCACGAGTCCGAGAGCGCTGGAAATGCCGTTCCAATGCAAGCAGCTAGATTTCAAAATAGTTCGTGCCCACATATTCACCTCAAGGAATCCTTGTTCCTTACCAATAATACTCCTTGGACGATATAGATGGATGATTCAGAGATTGGGCAGTCTGACATGCCACGAGTCCACGACACAATAATATACCAGTGCTGAATAATCTGAAATTATGAATGCTCTTGGTTTGAGGCCAAATATGCGCCGCTGAAAAATGGACCCATCAGACAGTTTAACTTGAAACCAACCACAATCATGGCGATGGATGTTTGGTACTGCAGAAATTAGGAGACCAACTGGCTGGTACAATGAGGCGCAACAGGCGCGCCCCTCTATTGGCCATTATCTGCTAGAGATAAAAAAGTTAACAAGTAGTGAAGATAGTCAAAAATAGCTAAAATGGGACTAAGGCGCTACTGCGCATCTAAGTCCCTTTACACACGAAAAGGGTGGAAACCTGGACACCCTATCGTCTGAGACACCTTCACCTTCGGGCCTTTGGAATATTCCTTTGTTAGTGAAGGGCATAGGCCTATATATCCATGATTGGGATCCCATCGAGCGATTGTTCTGCCATGTGGACAGGTGGGAGCGTTGATCTGCTATAAAAGGCAAACAACTGTTAAACGCTCACTGAACGCTCACTGGAGAAGCGATGCCACGAGGGAAATACTTTACTGAGACAAGTAGCATGAAAAGAGTCCCCTGATGCCACCCACATCAGTTCAAAAGCACTATAGCTGGTGTTAATGTACGACCTTTAAGGATGTAAGTGTCAGTTTATCTTTGGCTACCAGCCGTTTGATGTTTCTCTTTTCAATAAACATTGCAAACCATAAATCATCGTATATAAACAGATAGGGGGACATTGCAGACCATATTCACTATAATTCACACCTGGAAGACGTGACCGCACGACCTATGTGGCAGGTTCAATAACGAGAATTTTTCTCCCCCACCTTTCCAACTGCTGTCCAATCTACTCTGTTATGGTGTAGTTTACCTTTTAGATGGACAGATGGATAATTCCATAAGGTTGTCACATTATCCTTGCGCTTGGTCCCAGTGGCCGGACCTTTTATGGTGGTCAATTGAAACGTACCGAAGATCTACAGCTGAAATTGTAACTCTGTTGGGGTTGATCATGCATGATTATATTCATGGTCCGACATTATTAGAGTTCCGTATTACATTCAGGCCCCATGTCGTAAATGGGTTTTCACGCCTATGGGAAATTGGGAATACTGGCTCATTTTTTGCTGTCATGAAACAGGAATGTTTTAGAATCAGACTCCTGGTGGAGACGGACAGGAGGAAGGATGCTAAAAACTGAAGCACCTTGTAATGGTCCCTTTACCACTATGGTTAATCATGTTTTTGTATCTTGTCTCTACAGGCCAAGTGAGGCTCAAACCAGCTGAATCTTCTCCCAATGAAGGAATGCTTCAGGTGTATCATGAGAAGTTCTGGGGATATGTCTGTTATGATAACTGGACCAGAAATGACGCAGACGTTGCGTGTAGACATATCGGATATGCAGGGACTCAGAGATACCATGCAATGGCCACATCAACAAACGACAAATTAAGAAGGTATATGTTTGCTCATACCAGGGAGTATGTCATGGGAGTTGTAGTACGTGACGTCATAAATGTACGTCATACTACTGCATGTATACCACCTTTGCAGGATGTATACAGAACCGTTACGTAACATTGTTGAACATTATTTCGACCAATGTGCAATACGGAGCCTCTATCTACCTCATCATATCGCATTATCTACAAACAGTGTGTGGTTGACTGCATGCAGATAGATCTACAGCCTAAACATCGTCATGATAAAATCCGTTGACAATAGGCTCAGTATAATGTGTCAAATTGCCAAACAGATTCGTGTTTCTCTGAATATGGTTTGTTTATAATACATTGATGAACAAGAATAGAAAGGGTTGATATAGGAACAGCATGACACCCTTCCTGTCATGTAATTCGTGCATATAACGATTAGGCGTTCCACCATCCACTCCAGCAAGTGCCCTGACAAAATATAGATGTGCTCGCGGCTATATAGCCTACACGTCCTTGGCGGCGACATCTGAATGTCACTGATCACCCTCACATGATGGTGAAATTCGGATATGTGTCTCTGTCAGACGAAGGTCACATGTTATCGCGTATTAGTGTGATCGCGTTACACGAAGTGGGTAAACTCTACCCTCGGGGACAGAGGGCTTCCTTCACTTAAATTTAACCTCCAATATCTCAGTTATTACCGGTACAAGTGTATCATGTAACCACTGGTGGTGGGCGGATCTGGAGACATCCCCAAAACTGCAGAACTGGCAGACTAGTGTTATGCCGCAGTTTCTGATCTGGGGACCTGATCTGCGTAATTAGGCCTCTGAGTCTGATGAATCATATAAGTTACCTATCCCCGACGGCAGGGTATGCATACAATGATGATGCAGATGCAGCAATTTTTATACCATCTCCTTCCCCCTCAATCGTATCTGGTCCTCTCGTATGCAATACTCATGCAAGTCTCGCACGGAGCAATATGCATTTGACGAACTCGATCGGCTATAGGCATATCATATCACGCCGACTTAAAGACTTCATTTGATGAAGTACCCGCCACCCCCCCCCCCTCCCCTACCCCGATGTAGATTGGGTATTTACTTGTTCGGCTAATGTGCCTAGGTCATGACTCATTTTCTAATTCCTATACGACACTGGAATTACGTGTTAATTTCTGTTCAATCTGACACTGTGACAGTCTGAGATGTGGATTAGGTTCTGTAGACTATAGGCCTACAGTATAGATATTTCACAGCTTGTACCCATGCACTCATACATTTAAAGACAATTACAAACCGTGACAGAGTGACATTTGAAGGTAGCACGTGCGGAACAAGACGGGGATACTTTGTTCATTGCAAAATAATAGACGTAGGCCTCGAGCCGTAACCAGTCATAAAGACCTTCCCGCGTAGTAATTTACATGATATAATACCGGTATCCACCCCATATATCGGACTAAGGGGGTAGGCTATATTTATGGAAGGCCATTAATGGCACGGTAAAGCATGAACGGTTGCTAACTGTTCTGGAATGTCCAAACTGGAACGTTGGTCGCTGAAATTACTCCATCCTCTTTTCGGATTGATCCGAGATGATGTAATCAACAGGCGATCAATGGGATCCCTGCCGGAAATCTTAATGAATGAGGAATCTAAAAACACGTAAAACTAATTTGGTTTATTATGTCTTTATACTCGTTCGTCGGCCCCAAGGTTTTTTACACCTTACTGGTCTCTGCTTTAGTTATTGATACTATTATGAATGCCTCCACGATTCTGTAGAAGAGAGGTCATGACATATCTGCTCCCCCGACGCGATTTAGCGCCGCTAGTAAGCTGTCCTCTCTCGCTCTAGACACCTGTTGAACAAGCGCTACATGCTGTAATTATAAGGAACCGTCTGGGATTTCATGTGTCACTGTACTTTACGCGACTAGTAACATTATTATTCGCTCACATCCAGGAAAAATCATGTTGCAATTTTAATCCGTTCTTCCTTCATTAGACACTATTTTGTTAGTCAGTTTATACGCCCGTTACCCGCAGCATACTAGCCTATATGCCTATGTGTATAGAACTTCTCTAGTTTACCACGGCAGACACAACGGAGCGCCAGTGGGTAATGTTCCCAGACATGGTGCACGGTCAGTGGCGTAACTACTATGGGCTCGGACCGTGCTGAGCCGGGGACCCCCAACCCAAAGGGATCCCCCGGGCCCCAGCTGCAGAGCAAAAAACACATCAATTTTGATATTTTGGCCTCTATCAGGCCAAAAAAACATTTATTTTGATGCATTTTAACATAGCACAAACTACATATTGATGCCTATATTTAATGAATAAAATAGGTCTCCTAAAATCAACGTAAATGGCCTTTAGAATGCCCAAAACCTCCGAGCTCCAGGGGGCTTTGAACCCTGGACCCCTCCAGGTGGCCTTTGGCGGCACCTGGACCACTTGTATAGGGGGCCCTTTGAGCAAGGGGCACAGGGCCCCGTGGTCCAACGTTACGCCACTGGACGTAACATATATCGTTCGAAAGGGCCTTAACTAAAGTTTTCTGTCGTGTCGTTTTTCAGGAGGGGCCAGTCGTAAAAAGGTGGGGATATCTAAGAAAAGTGCACCAATGCCAGTACGACCATGCTATAAAAACCATGATTGGAAATGCATATTGGTTGAGGAAGAACGATGTGCCGCAAGTACAGTGTCTACATACACAAACATTTTCCCAACTTTTGTACAGAAAATTAAAAAGCAACAAAAGCTGTGTTGTC
>JAODUJ010214114.1:0-10540 GCA_027564615.1 Psolus chitonoides
ATGTGGCAGTATTCAACGATTGGTGGTGAAAGCTCTTCAGTGGTGGAGGCCCCGGGGCAGTCGCCCTGGTTGACCCTGGGTTAATCTGGGCCTGAGCTTCAAACTGAGTTGAAAACTTTGGTCCAACAAGAGAAGAAACTAATTGGTTAAAATAGTTCATGACTTAAGATGAACAGAATTGAGAAGTTTCTGTCCAAGTTTCGAAGCAGAATTATCTTTCTTCATCATTATTTTATCTCACAAAGTTCAAGAATCTATTCCTGTAGGGCCCACCCAGGACGGAACCAAGAATTTGCAAAAAGGGGGTCCCATTTTTGTTTCTTCGACTGATATGGATATTTTGTTAAACTGAAACCAGTTAGACACAAAGTGGTGCTATCATTTACGATTTTTAGGCATAAATATTCTAGAATATTTCAGCATTTTATTGCATGCAATATTTTCTTGAAATTACCTAAGTTGAAAATTCCCTAACAATATTGTCCAGGGGTTTATCGTGTCCGGTCTTCGACACAGGGGACACCATAAGACGATGAATTGAAAGGAAGACATTACTGCACGTGAAACGCGCGAAAAATAAGTTATGTACAATGGCTGGGTTATTAGGGCAAATTTGGCACAAGTAAACTCCGCGTAGCATTAGGCTACATGGAGAAATACAGGCAAAGGCTACTTCGCGCGAACGCGCGTGCAAAAAAACAGTTATTATACGCGACCTTTGGATTATAAAAAAGCAATTAAGTACAATTTACACCAGATGACATGGCCGTGAGAATAAAGAAACACCACTGAGCTCGCGCTCACAAAAATTGTTGGTTGTCATTGTCAAATATGTTCTTTGGCAGTTCAGCATTTGCACGAAAGTGACACCACATGTCGAAGCAGATAAAAGAAACGCTATTGCGCGCAAGACGGGACAAAAAAAAACACTAAGGTTTGAAAACCGAACTACGGGTTACGAACGGTATATTTGTCGCAAGTGACACCACATACCCAGACAAGCGAGAATGTTTGTTCACTGTGTAGTTCAATGCAGAGAACCACCACATTTGACGTGACGTATACGACGTGAAACAACACTAGGCTTAGTAGGCTAACTCCACCCGTTAAGTGTATGCGCTATTATTGTGTCACCCTTCTCCCGGCCCTTCTCCTTTTCGATTCCTTGCTGACGAAGTCCCAAGGAATCTATGCAGTCGTGCTGGCGTATGTGTGTGTGTATATATATATGTGTGTGACGCTTTGCTTGTAAACACGAAAAGTCGAACATGCCTGATCGGATCAAGTTCACACTTGGTACGTATAGGAGTCCCCATAAAGAGTACATGATCCCTATTGTTTTTGGGAGAGGTCAGAGGTCATCTGAGGTCAACAGAGGGCAAATTATGGAAACCTTGTAAACACGCTAAGTCAGTCATACCTGGCCAGATGAAGTTCAAATATGGTATGTGGGTTTCTTATAATGACTGAGTACAGGATCCCTATTGATTTTGGTGAAGGTATGGGCTCATTTTTGGTCGAAAATGGAAATGTTGTGAAATGTAGGTATTTTTGGTTCTTTTTGCTTGTAAACACGCAAAGTCGACCATGCCTTGTTGAATTAGGTTCATACTTAGTATGTATGTTCCCCACAATGAGTACATGGACCCCATTGTTTTTGTGAGAGACCTTGTAAACACGCCAAGTCAATCATGCCTGTTCAGATCAAGTTCAAATTTGGTGTGGGGTTTCTCATAATGAGTACAGGAATCCTATGGATTTTGGTGGAGCTCTGGGCTCATGTTTGGTGAAAATGTATGTTCCCCATAATGAGTACATGAATCCTATTGTTTTTGGAAGAGGTCATCTGAGGTCAACAGAGGTCGAAATATGAAAACCTTGTAAACAAGCTAAGTCAACCATGCCTGGTCTGATCAAGTTTACATTTGGTGTGCGACTTTCTCATAATGAGCACAAGAACCCTATTGATTTGGTGGAAGTTCGAGTTCATTTTTGGTCAAAAATGGAAATGTTGTGATATTTAGTTATTTTTGGTACGTTTTGCTTGTAAACATGCTCAGTTGACCATGCCTGGTGGATCAAGTTTATACTTGGTATGTATGTTTCCCATAATGAGTAAATGACCCTATTGTTTTTGGGAGAGGTCAGGGGTCATCTGAAGTCAATGGAGGTCAAAACCTGAACACCTTGTAAACAGGCTAAGTCGACCATGCCTGTTCCGATCAAGTTCAAATTTGGTGTGTAGCTTTCTCATGATGAGTACAAGAACTCTATTGATTTTGGTGGAGGTCTGAGCTCATTTTTGGTCAAAAATTACCATTTCGTGAAATTTAGGTATTTTTTTATATACACCTGGTTGAATCAAGTTCATATTCGATATGTATGTTCCCCATAATGAGAACATGATCCCTATTGTTTTTGAAAGAGGTCAAAGGTCATCTGGGGTCAACAGAGGTCAAACTCTGAAAACCTTGTGAACACTCTTAAGTCAACCATGCCTGGTCCGATCAACTTGAAACTTGGTGTGTAGCTTTCTCATAAGTACAAGAACCCTATTGATTTTAGTGGAGGTCTGAGTTCATGTTTTCCTAGGCTGCCAACAGGATATCCAGGCTTACTTCTTTGCAAATCGTGCAATTTATGGGAAGAAATTTCCGTGGAGGTATTTTTGCTTAGCTCGCAATGGAAACGTCTTATAGTAGGCATAGTATGATCTCTGTTTTGAGAAAGAAAAGTGTTGAGCACCGGAATACGGATTTTCGCTTTAAAGCCTAGCAAGCCTTGCGCGGGTGGGTGACACAATTGGCAACCCTCATACCACGGATCAGAGGTTCAGTGAGTTCATGGGCATATTGATTGGGGGGGGGCAGGGGGGAGGGGGGCAATTGTCCTCCCGAAACTTTTGGAGACCAACAATTTGGGCAAGATAACAGCCAAAATTTGGGCAATACTTGTACAACATGTATATGTTTGCCTGAGAAATACCCCAATTTTTTTTGTGCACTTCGCGCGCCTTGTTTCATTCCCCCCTCGTTCTTTTTTTGGGCAAGGTTTGAAAATTTGGGCAATTTTTTTGCCCCCCAAAGTGGAAGGGTGCAGTATGCCTATGTAGGTGAGTTCGAATTACATTAACTGCACTTACTGCATTGGTAACTGCTATACAGTAGTATAGTGTAACATTCCATATTTGATGCGTCTATGGTTAGATGTTACCCTAACTGAGGTCAGAGTTCAAACTAGAAGTAATATGGTAACCCTTCATTTTTTCTTGAGTCTCCTCTCCCTTTAAGCCAACATGTGGTTTACAGTATTTTGGGTAGTGAAGCTCCCAAATCATAAATCAAGAATTCCTCCATAAAAGTCTGGAAGCAATTTCTTTGTTTTCACAGTTGTTTAATCCAGGTTGACTGATTTATGCCACCTTTCCAGGTAGAGGTCATGCCAAAGGTCACCTGACTGAGGCTGACTGAGATTTATTATGGATCTATGTTTTACAAGAAACCTATTATTATATAATTCAAATGACAGTCAGGTAACATCATCGTGTCACATAATGTACAGGTATAACATTACTGTATGAGACTTGTATCTCATTCAACAGGGTAATATAATATTCTTTGCCAAGGTGTTACTGTAGCTATAGGCTACCTGTACTTGCAAGAGATTGTGACAATGTAACAATCCTTGTAAAGTGTCATGTTACAATCAGTGTGGGGTAACCAATTTGTAAATTTTTCATTTGTCAAAAACACATAATCTAGCATTTTGAAGTGTTGGGCTACATGATGAAACCCTGTCTGATATGGTGAGAATCCGAGGCAGGATTACAGAGGAGAAAGCGGGGTCACAAATTTGGCCAGCAATTTGGTATTATATTTTGGGCAGTTTTGTCACAGAAAAGCTAAATGTACAGTACAAAGTAAAATCACATGTCAAAATGTCCTTTATGGTCTGCTCCTACACCCATCCACTGTTAACAGATGTTTGGTGCTTTAAGGCCCTCTCCCTTGTTGACCATACAATTCACATCTCGGGATAAATTTTATTGGTCAAAGTATGTAGATTCTGTGGCAGATTTTGGGTGAGAAAAGAGGGTCCTTAAATTTGTTACAAATTTAAACCTATGGGTAACATAACATTTTAAAATCGTCTCCATGGAAATTGTGATTGGTGGAAGCCCAATCAATAACCTTCATTACTGTGCACTGTGTGCAGCTCTTGGCATATTTAGGCACAGCAAAAATTGTCATTAAATACCACTTGTCAATCATTGTAGTTGCTGGCTTTGTTACTATGGATACCTCCTGGAAATAAATTTGTATCTAGCATAAAGTTGCAAGATCATGTTACCTTACCATTGATAAACCGGATGTGGGCAATAGGAATGTACCAGTATTAGGAAATAAAACATTGAAGCAGGATTCTGCAGTAATTCCATACTTTTGTTCTGTGACCCATAGATACCATCAAATTAGGGTGGTAGCATGGTGTAGTGGTATGAGTGAGTTCAATTCCAAGCCTGGCTCGTCAGAAGCTCATCTGCCGTTGTTGATGGTTTCGCAATTTCTGGTTTACTTCGACAGCTGTACTGCAGTTGTTGATTTCGTTGTGATGGGAAAGCAATTGATTCGGGAAAATAGGTTTGTTGGTTAGGTTCGGCACGGCTGTCCTGCACTTAGACGACGGACAGGTTGCTACCAACTCTCTCAGCATATTTAGGAAAGTGGCTAATGGCTTAGAGTTTCACTCACATCCGTCGAATGGGGAAGTAAAATGGCGGTCCCGGGAGCAGAATGGGATTGTAATAGTTGCACGCCTACCTCATTATGTTCTGAACACTCTTCGGAAAGAGAAGGCAAGCTATCACTGGTGTTCATCCATGATCCATCCCACTCGGCTTCTGGGTTCCTCGATGAGCTTCAGTTGAGCTTCCTGAACCTGTATATACTAAACTAGATACTAAACTAAACTAAACTAAATTACTTAGCCATTTCAGTTCAAATAACAACAAATTTCCATGTAGAACAAAACAATGATATCAAAACATGCAACACCAGTTTGCCAGTCCTGCATATCAGTCGGCCGAAAATCAGCATTGAACACTCATTGTTTGCCCGTTAAGGGCTGTACACACTACTGTGATACGATGCAATAATTTTATTGCATGGGGAGTTGAATAGTGTTATTTTCTATGAGACTGTTAACACTGCATGCGATACGATACAACAATAAAAAAAGAGACATATTATGTTGGCCATGCAATCATTAGTGCCAAGACGTATCATGGACGTGTCACATGACGGGAAGTATTTCCAGACAGAGAAGAGACTATTGTGTATTCAAAGACATGCGATAAAAATGTCGCATGCAGTGTGCACAGTCCATCCGATGAAAATATTGTGTCGTATTATATTGTTTCTCAGTGTGTACAGTACTTTGCTCCTGATTTGGGTTGAGTGTGTCTGTGTGTGTAGGACAATTACCCTCGATAACTCAACAACTACTGGATGGAGTTGGACCAAATTTGGTAGACATGTTAGGTATGTGAAAAACTTGTGACTGACAACTTTTGGTGAGTGTTGGGACAAAGGTTACGGAGTTCAGCAGAGGTCAAATTTCACTACTTTTTTATTACAAAGATATTTCAAGAACTGTTGTTTGGATGATCACCAAATTTGGTGGGAGTATTAGGGATACAGCCAAGAGGAAATACCCACAGTATGGGAGGGTAAGGTCAAAGGCCACAGAGTTAGGGAGGGGGGAGGTACGAATATGGGTTTTTCACGATATCTCAGGAACTACTCGAGGAATTTGAACCAAATTTAAAAAAGATAAAAATGTTGCATACAACTTGGGCACAGTCCATCTGATATAAATATTGTGTGGTATCATATTTTTTCTCAGTAGTGTGTAGAGTACTTTGCTCCTGATTTGTTGTTTATTACAAGAGTAAAAATGATGTATGTTGCTTCTCAAGGATATAAAGTCCTGAAGCATTTTATCTCATTGAAGTGATCCAACCTTGTTTTCTCAGAGGTATCAATTTTCAATAATAGTTCGAACTCTGATTCCAGCTTATTGGAGGTCGACTTTTGCTGATAGCAAATTGCTGAATTTGTTACCTCATGGAAAAGAATGTGAATCTAGTATATTAAAGGTCATTTTTGTCTCGCCTGAACTATATTCAGAGGGAGACTTAGTGGTGACTGTGGCGTCCATCCGTCCGTCTGTCCATGCAGATTGCTTGTGAACAGAATATCTTCCGAATCATAGTGGCTGTGATGACAAAATTTGGTGTGGGGATGGAAGGACATGGGTTCTCGATCTGAGATCATCTCATATTAGTGCTCCAAATCTAACAAATTGATCAATATCGATAGTACATTGTGGCACCAAGTTCCATGTGAAACTGAACTTAAACATTTTCAAGACTTATTTCTCTTTCCACATCCTACTGTAAGATAAATTATTCTGTAGCATATTGGTCAAAGTGCCATATAAACTGAATGTAGTCCTGTAGATTCCTGGCAGATTTGGGTTAAAGAGGGAAAATGGGCAATATAGTTGAAAATAAAACTTCTTAACAAATTGAAATGATGCAACATACAGTATATGTACAGTGAAATGATGGCAAGATACAATATTATTATCAACAATTTGAACTCCTCTAGATTCTTTAACAGCGGCACACAAGCCTGAAAAGAGCGCTCATGTGGAGTTGAATAAAGGACATTCTTCATTTAACTAGTGTATAGTCTAGAGATTGCCTTTGTAGAACTCTCTGAGGCTCCCAATCATGTTTTCATGTCCTTGGGGGAATAAGCATGTAGGGATGAATCGAAAGTGCAAACAGGGTTAATGGTTTGTTGATGAACATATTTATGAAATCTTATCTGCCCAAACTGTTTAGTTTAGTTTACCGTGTATACCGTGTATACTGTGAATCATCAGGGGTAGGAAGCCAACGGCTCTTAAAGACCCCCATCTTCACCCAGGTTGATGTATTGATCATGGATGAGCACCGGCGATAACTCGCCTTCTCTTCTCGAATACATGGTAAAACTACAAAAATGAATTGTTGTGTTCTCAATTCTGAGCCATTGTGATGGGTGAAGTGCTGAGTAAGCCTTTATTCACATTGACTCTAGTCTGTATTTTGCAATAAAGCTCACTATTGCACTATAGGAAACATGGTGCCACATATACTATATGTGAAGGTCAAGCGACATGCAGCCGATTTCCTTTAGACTTGCATGCACAGAATGGAATGTGTCAAAACCCTATGTTTCACACTTGTTTCCTTATTGTTTCAAGTTAATTACCTCGACATTCCCTGAGTTGATTGACGTCAAAGGAGGAACTACCACGGTGGCCGAAACAATAATGTGCTACTTAGTGTGTTCAGTACTAGTTCGTTAAAATACTAATGTTGTTCGTGTGTACTGTGTAGTTCCGACTGAGTACAAAAATGACATACTTTTTTCCGAACTGAGACTATTTGACCCATTTTTGCAGATTTTTGTGGCTCAATAACAGGAAAAAGCAAGTAACTATTCAAAAAAGAGTTTATTATTATCTTTTCTAATGTCTCATGTACAAATTTGTGACTTTCTTCCGAATCCGAACCTTAACTTTCCTCTAACAGGCTGTGGAAAAAGATATGTTTTTGGCTGGTTTGAGATTTCTCCATATATGATGCACTGTGCAGAAGATCACATTTTTGCGTGATTCTGCGCTTCTCCCTGTGATGTCACAAAAACTTACGTAGTACTTTTTACCCATTTCAACCCCTTTGGCGGCCAAAAATGGACGCGGAGGCTAGGTGGATTTTTCCCAACTCAACAAATAACCAAAGTCAGTTCTACGTGTCGCTTGACCTTTAAAGTGATCTAAGAATTGTAGTTGTCGAATCTTGCCCTATGCATCACATATCGGTATAGCATCCTAAGGCGTCCTTTAACCCCCCCCCTCTCTCAATCCAGCACTGTTTTCATCTCATATAAATTCTTACCAGGACCAGAGAAAAGAGTAGCATTCATGTAGGCCTACAGCCATCAACTGCTGGTGAAATTAGTTGTGCCTCCTTTCTCCAGCCCTCCTCTAAATTTCTGCTCAGAGAGTTTGAAACTAATTTAATGGCCTTTTTCTCTCACCCCAAATCTGCCAGACATCTGTAATACTGGTCATGCATGTACAATAGGAGATATTTGTGGTTCAACGCGTGTGTAACCTCCTTTGCTAAATGAGCCTGAATCCACACTGGCTATCCTCATGCACAGACCCGAATGTATGTAATTTAGTTTAGTTATCTTCGGGTTCAGGCCGGAAGCCGACTGAAGCTCATCAAGGAACCCGGAAGCCAAGTGTGATCATGGAGGAACACCCGCGATAGCTCGCCTTCTCTTTTCAAACAGTGTTCAGGGCGTAACGAGGCAGGTGTGTAACTATTACAATCCCATCCTGCTCCCAGGACCGCCATTTTACGTCCCCATCCGACGGACGCGAGTGACACTCTCAACCTTTAGAAAACGATGAGGAATGATGAGAGAGGTGGTAGCAACCTGTCCATCACCACTGCAGGACAGCCATGCCTAATCTAGCCAATGAGCTTATTTCCTTGAATTATTTGTTTTCCACTACAATGAAATCAACAACTGCAGTACAGCTCTTGGGACTATTAAACCAGAAATTACAAAACAATCAACAACTACAGAACAGCTTTTGACGAGCCAGGCACAAAGTGGGTCTGAACCCGGGACTCTGCGGTGTAAGCGCTCACTCATATCACTACACCACGCTACTACCCCTATCACACTGTTTTCATAATCAGTACGGTAACAGTGGATCGCATGAATACCTTCCAGAATATCATTGAAATGTGGTTCTTATATTTCTGAAGAAGTATTTGGGAAGCATGTGAACGTCACAAGACATTGGCATGGGACGGAAGAATGCCTACGGCGCTCCATCTCACTATGCCGTTTCCTATGAACCAGTATCAGCTACCTTGATATTTATTTAACTAGAGTTAAAACATAATTGTTAACATGTTCAATTTATTTGTGCATGAAGACGTTTACAACGGGCATTTTGTTTAAATGTGAGTTGACCGTGGGCCACGAAAAGCATGCTTGACTTGTTTGTAACATGAGCGCCATCATTTTAAGGATTCATATGCTTTCTATGTTTGGAACTAACGGCCCTGTTGAACAAACAACCATCACCGTGTTTCGTAATGATCTGATTTATTGTTATTATTTCCTGTTCGTTAGTGCGCACTCATATTCTGTTGTACCCAAATGTGCTTCCCTAAAACCACTTGACCAATCTCTCATACTGAAGGGTATGTAGTTGAAACAAGAATGGGCGAAGATTAGGCATCATTTGTTTCTTGTCTCTGCTCGCTATATGTTTTCCTGAAAAATCATTTAGCTCAATGTCTCGTTAGGACAACATCACCACGTATAGGTGCTGATAAATCTAACTCGAAACAGTAAACAGTCTCAGTCTTCAGTAGTGAATATTTGAGGATTTTCATCGAGACCAAACATATATTTTTCACTTTTTTGTCGCGTAGCAGACGCATCTTATTACATAATACTCAATACATATTTATTTGACATCATCTCAAGAGATTATCACAGACATGTGAAAACAATACGTCATTCATGCTGGAGGTTGTATGTCAGGATGGTATATTTGTCAAAGATGTTTGGCTAGGTGAGGCTGATTAATAGCGTGTTGTTTCCTATGAGAGCTATATATCCCAATAGTGTAATTGTTTGATTGTTTGTACACCGATGAGAATATCAAAAACCTAACATTATAGATATGAGAATCACACAAAAGTTATGTCGTGTATGACCTGATGATATGAGTTCGGTCCGTATCAATAAACACCTTTTCCTAGGTGTGTCTCAATAATGATGTATGGGTTTTGTTTCATTTTACAGAGCTTCTCTCGTCACATCTTCAACGAACCAGTGTATAGAGGAATATGCCAGCTAAATTTTAACTAAACTGAAACACCTCAACCCAGCACCAGAAGTGCAGGAAAGACAAAAAGTGGTGCAGTGATGTATGTGATGCCCAGTACCAATGCATGTTTGCCAGATACGAACAATTGTTTCAGAACAACGCCATTTCGTCAGTTATTCGTTACGAACAAATTTGATATGCCATCATGAAATAGTATCGTGGTTGATTTCATAAACGTCCCATGGGCGGGATTCGTCGGCTAGATCATTTTTGAGGGAAAAGTTCATTTTGTGTTCATCTGTAGAGAACTTGTCCCTCACGCTCCTCATTATAACTTCTGGTATAGTCTTCACTTGTTATCATGGCACCCACAAAATGGAAGGAGAAGGAGGCGAGACAAAAGAGAAAATAGAAGGACGACATAACTAGTTACTTGAAACCACCGACATCGGTTAGAACAGCACCAGAGAGAGACCGATAGACATTACTTGAGGAGGGATACATGCAACCGTGGATGATAATGATGATGATGCAGCCAATTCGATCCGAAGACATCGGTAGC
>JAODUJ010214225.1:0-10540 GCA_027564615.1 Psolus chitonoides
TAAGAATACTTTTATCATTCATTCATTCAGTCGGTCGGTGTAGGTATATGCACTCTCTGAGTGCTGGTTTTTTAATTGGTATGTGTGTTCATCATGGTTAATACATGGTTAGTACGTTGTTGTTTCTAATTGAGATCAAAGGTCATCTGAGGTCAACAGAGATCAAACAATAAAATCAGGTTTTAAATCTGAAGGCACGATCCTATTGTTTTGGGAGAGGTCAGATGTCCTCTGAGGTCAACAGAGGTCAAACTCTAAAATTCACGAAAACACTCTAAGTCAACCATGCCTAGTCCGATCGACTTGAAACTTGGTGTGTGTGTTTCTCATGATGAGTACAGGAACCCTATTGATTTTGGCGGAGGTCTGAGCTAAGTTTTGGTAAAACATATTTCTTTTTTAAATTCAGGTATGTTTGGTACTTATTGCTTGTAAACACACTAAGTCGACCATGCCTGGTCCGATTAACTTTCAATTTGGTGTGTTTGTTTCTCATGATTAGTACAGGTACCATTTTTATATTGGCGGAGGTCTGGGCTAATTGTTGGTGAGCAATATAATTTTTGTGGAATTTTGGTATTTTTGGTAGCCTACTTATTGCTTGTGAACACTAGGTTTTAAATCTAAAGGCAAGGAACCATGCCTGATCGGATCAAGTTCGTACTTGGTATGTATGCTACCCATAATGAGTACATGATCCCCATTGTTTTTGGGGAAAGGTCAGATGTCAACAAAGGTCAAACTTTAAAAACCTTGTAAACACACAAAGTCAACCATGCCTGGTCCGATCAACTTGAAACTTGGTGTGTATGTTCCTCATAGTTAGTACAGGGACCCTATTGATTTTGGCGGAGGTCCGGGCTCACGTTTTGTTTGAAAAAAAATATTGTGAAATTTAGGTATGTTAGGTACTTGTTGCTTGTAAATACGGCAAGTCGCCCATGCCTGGTCGGATCAAATTCCCACTTAGTATGCATGGTCCCGATAATGCGTACATGATCACTATTGTTTTGGGAGAGGTCAGAGGTCATCTGAGGCCAACATAGGTTAAAAACTGAAAACCTTGTAAACACACTGAGTCGACTATGCCTGGTCAGATCCAGTTCAAATTTGGTGTGTATGCTTTTCATGATGAGTACAGGGTCCCTATTCATTTTGGTGCAGATCTGAGCTCATTTTCGGTAACATTTCGGTATTTTTTAGTGCTTTTTGCCTGTAAACACGCTGATTGATCATGTCTTGTCAGATCAAGTTCATACTTGGTAAGTATGTTCCCCATAATGAGTATGTGATCCCTATTGTTTTTTGGAGAGGTTGGAAGTAATCTGAGGTCAAACACTGAAAACCTTGTAAACATGCCAAGTTGAAAATGCTCGGTCAGATCAGCTAGGTTTGTACTTCAAGCTGATCGGTGATGGGTGCCTAGCAAAAACTTCTGCTGTACTTCGATTTCAGTTTAGCATATAGCCTATTAGTCGATGGCGGCAAATTAATAGTGGCGTGTATGTTGAATGTGACATGCATCTCAATATAGCAATCGAGATCAGTTTCTACATGGTAATAAACATGCATATGTTCGTTAGCAGTAGTACTGCAGAATGCAGTAGCCTACAGATCCACAGTTTTATAAACTGGTTATAGCCTGTATGGTTCATCTGTCAGATTTCTCATAGTTAAGGATTTTATGGATACTGTATTATAGCAAATACTATGTAAAAATAACCTTTTAAGTACACTAGTCGATAAGACTGGATATAAGTCTGTGAGTGTTACATGGCTCTAACAACAAGGTTTATGTAATATTGACATCTTTGACAGACTTCCATGAGATTGCCTTGCCTTGGTATGTCTCCGTCATGACTCATGACTGACAGCTCGTGATATCTCTGATGACCAGATCCGGAATAGCCACCGCGTGGTCTTTTGCACTAACATCCCTATACACCATACAAAACGACAATCGTCCGGTGGCCCAAATCCTTGGGTCCCCTAGGCAGTGCCTACTTTGCCTATTCGGGACTGCTGATGATGTGCCATTTCCGCCGGTCAGCAGCAAGTTTGTAAATTGTTGTGAGAGGTTGCCCAACAAGGTACTCGATCCGGTCAAACCACCTCATCTTAGGACGTCCCGGCATACTTGCAGTGAATCCGTACTCGAGTACATACTTTGGCAAATCTTGCTGTACTCGTACTCGTGAACCTTCAAATGTACTCGTACTCATGAATTTTGACAACTTTGTATTGACGCCAGTGCAAAATTGTGTACTCTTATTCGTAACTTTAGTCATGTACTCGTACTCACAACCTGGATCTTTTTGTCGTACTCGTACTCGTGCCTTTGTATTCACACTACAAATCTGCGTCCTGGTATCCTGGATCCTTCTGTTATACCTCGCTTTATTCATTTTTCTAAGCAGGCACCCTGGGTTCTGCTATGTGTCCAAAGTAGGAGAAGGCATGAGAGTTCACAAAAACCGAGTAGTCTTTTCTTCACACCGATTTCCTCAAGTACGCTGACATTTGTCCTCTTCATAGCCCTAGTCATTCATGAAATTATTCAAAAGTAAAATGGATATAGCAAGGACTAGGTTCAATATTGATCACATTGATTAACCAGTAACTGCTTGGTCACCATACAGCTTATATTTACATTGTCTACCAATTTGACGTGATTAATTCTTGGCTAACCGCACACTTACAGAGAGTTTATGCCTATAGATCTCTGTTAACCACACGTAGCCTATTTAGTGTTTCTTTCCGTATCCCCAATAGGCCTAATGGTGGTGCCAAGGATTTTTTGATTGCATATTCTTTGCATAAGCCTCCTTTTTTATTTAACAAACACTAATTATATACAGATCAGGTTACTGGAAAAGTGAGTAATAGATTGTATTGGTATAACCCCTATATTCAACATGGCCATGCATTGCCAAGTGGAAAAAACTAACCCACCTGGCGCCTTACAGTTTACGTACTAATCGGCTAAGCTCAAATAACTCACAAAATACGCTCCAAAAACATTGACCTGCTGAACATATAATATTGACTCAAACCAACCAAAAAAGTTCAGTTATACTGAGTCACATCCTGAACAAACATCCTGGTCGCCCAAACCCGTATGTTTGTTTGCGAGTCATTCAGTCTCTACAATATGTGTCAGACACCATTAGACGATTGAACCCGCTGTAGCTCGTTACGTCAACACCCCTAGCATATATGTCCCAAAGTGATTGGCACCGCGCACCACGTTGGTGAAAGATTTGCCTTTTCGATGAGATGTTGCTCCTTTTCCAGTTGAGTGCCCCCTCATGAAATGAGCCCCATCCTTCGATGTATACTACTTCCCCGCGAACCTGAAGATCATTCGTGAATGTAATATAATATATAGGACACAGTGGACAAACTGTCGTCTAAAACCGCACCTTAGTTGACACGGACTCTGGTATAGACATATGCGTGTCCTGTTAAAACTTCACGCCCTTGGTTCGACCATACCAAAGAATTTTGTTATCAAGAATAGGCCGTTATCCATTTATGTATAGCCCCCCTCTGTACCAAAAAGTAACGCAGACATGATATTTAATCTCCTTGTGTATATTGTTTTGCATCGGAAATAGAGTTACGTAATAACTGTATATCAGCGTCGTCTAAAACCGCACCTTAGCTGGACATGAAATTAGAAGGACAGATGTCTTTCACTGTATATATTGGCACAGTGATTATAAAACTTCAGAATATACACAAATTGTTATTTCACATCAGTCAAACACTCCCTATACCGACACAAAAATATATTGAATAGGACATCTGCCCTCCTCATGTCATTTCTGCCCTCGTAAGCTGGGATTTAGTGATATACCATTTGAATTTCAAACAACGAAACTGCCATATATTTTCATACAGCTATGTTTTCGGGGAAAACAGTTATTTTGGGGATTGTCTGATGAAATCGAATAACTGTATTAACTAATAACAGCATTATATTCTCCTCTCGATCTCCTCGACAAAGTCACTGAGCTTCTTTATGTAATTTATAAAGGACAAATATAAACTTATTGGTCGCATTGAAAATAACGCATTGCTTTGATTAAATAATTATTGTTGACATATAATTGTATTGATTTTTTATTAGCAAATGAACTGTTTTATATGAAGGCCTATTGTATGCTTACATGCGATTTACATTAGGTAGTCTCCACCAGTCTATATATATATGGAATATCTGTATTTGGAAAATAATCATTGGTGTAACACTAACAGTAAATGTGACCGAAATGGCCACGGTCAGGACTGGTGGAGACTTCCCAATTTAAATCGCATGTAAGCATACAATAGGCCTTCATCTAAAACAGTTTATTTGCTAATGTCAATAATAAATAATTAATCGAAGCAATGCGTTATTTTAAATGTGACCAATATGTTTATCTTCGTACTTTATAAACTACATAAAGAAGCTCAGTGACTTTGTCACGGCAGCTGAGGAGATCGAGAGGAGAATAGAATGCTGTTACTAGTTAACAGTTATTCGATTTCATCAGACAATCCCAAAAATAACTTTTCCCCCCGAAAACATAGCTGTATGAAAATATATGGCAGTTTCGTTGTTTGAAATTCAAATGTTTGGGCAGAAGGCCTGTGTTTAACAGTTAGACTATATTCATTCGTGGGATGACATTAATTTTAAAATAAAAATCACGGACGTGCGTATCATGTTTTTTATACTCTTTCACACAAGTTATTATTTTTCGATCGAGTGGGAGGAAAATTTTGAATCCCACAAACTCGCAGAGCTCCATGACAATATTAAACAGTCAATCAATAGACTGACACCAATATTGAGAAAAAGTGCATTTCTTCTCTTTATAAACTGGTTAATAATTATTAGTTGTGACTCAGTCGCTAACAATAAGACGCACATTAGGTTTAAAATGTGTTATTTTAAAATAATAACAGGAACTAATATCTGGATAAGGATAAGTCCCATACTACATACGGAGCGTATGGGTGATGTCTGTCACAGAGACATCGCTTCAGGGGCCGACGGGATAGTGAGAAGGTGGCCATCTCCTCTCCGCCCTTATATTCCCTAGTTCAGAGACATGGCTTCAGGTTCACGATCGAGCTGTGACTCGAACCCGCGACCTTCAGCATGTGAGGCGAGTGCTGTAACCACTACACTACAGCCATAAATACCCACTATATCTACAATAAATAAAATATACGGTAAATGTCGTATTTTTTCTTCAAACTTCATTTTTAAATTATTATTTTACATTTGTATGTGGTCAGCATACGGGCACTGCCTCGTCGACAAATAAAATATATTTACACATTCTCACCTTTTTATTTAATACACAGTACCTACAATTATTTACAGTAAGAATATCATAGATACAGATACAATTACTATGACCAATTATATATAGGTATTACAATATTTAGAGATTGCGGTGGCCTAATTGGGGTTCGGGTCTCATGATCGAGGTTTCTAGTCTCGACCACGTTATGTCCTTAGGCACTACCTCCATTGCCTCTCTCCACCCTGGTGCATAAATGTCAGCATACGTGTGTTTGGAGTATAACAGACTCTTTATATGGGAGGAGTGGTGGGTCTCCTATCAACAATTTATTGTTTGTCACAAACGCTTAAGAAAGACAAATGGGCTATCCGTTCATGCCGTATGATCGATTATATTACATATTGAAAGTTATCGGCTGTTTTATTTACGCATTCCTAGCTGAAAGTGCTATTTTGTATCTCCTTCGAGATTCGACATATCTTATACATAGCATTGTTGTTTACAGTTTTGTAGTAGTTATGTTTAGTATTGAATATCTGAAACATCGGAAGACCTGTCCCTTAATAGTGGTAGGCCTACGACATGAATAAATAAACGAAAAAGTATAACAGGTCAGGATTAAATTATTTCTTCATCTAGTAATTTAGCCTAAACAATAGTTTGTATTGGTGGTATATATAAAGGTGCTTATAGCATGTCATTTGAATATAAGATAGAAGTACATACATATAAATAAGGTATAGTCCCTTTCTGTATAAAGGAACTCTAGGTCTAGGTATATCGTACATGGGATACGGTAGTTTCTGGGCATATATAATGACGATGATCTGAGGCCAGCGGGTATATTTGGTAGCCTATTGTTGTTTTGTTCAAATGTTTGTTGAGTCGTTCAAACAGTTCACAATGAACTGAATCAAAGACACCGATGTGGCCTGATTGGGTAAAAAGTTCGCCTTCAGGATGGCCCCATACATGGTAGACCTAGTTTGATTATAAATTATAAGAACACAATGACTCATACCAATCAAAACTGAAAACAATAGAAGTGTGCTCAATTATGTGCTCACAATTTGAGTGTGGAGGGGGGGGGGGGGGAATGAACATTTTTGCCCGAAAATTCCTAGGAATTCTATCAAAATCTGTCACAAGTTTGCTCGAAAAAGCCCGAAAATATCGTATATTCAGCCCGAATGGGAGAGGGGGCTCAGCCCCGTATATCTATGATGATCCATCCACTGTTCAACACAGTAATCAAACTTTTTTGCTTGGGGGTACAAACCTCCATCGGCGGGACCGGTGAAGTCGTTTAAGGGAGGGCGGGGAGAAACCCATGGCCTTTCAGATTTGTTTTGCATAATTAAGAGTTGATAAATGTTAAATATTTTACCAGTTTCACAGCAATTTATATTCCAAAAGGGTGTGATGTGCCCCCCCCCCCCCGGATCCTTCACTTCGACCATTTTCCATCAAAATGTTAGCAAACATATATTGAAATGTATCAAAGCACGCTTAAATTCAAATGTTAATGGGAATCGTTAGTTCTGTCGCCGCTTTCCTAAAAATATCGGCAATTGTTTTATTTTCACATTTTTGTGGCGACCGCCCGGAATATTTTGACGACCTAAATTAACACAGTACTAAAAGTCGCGAACCCGAGTTTAGCACATCAGAAACGAAACGATTAAAAGTTGGGATCAGTGAATATTTCGGGCTTTTGTTCCGTGACCCGTGCACACATAAAACATATTCAGTTCAAAGTGGCACACATCGTTTCTCATCCATTTTGCAACAAAATGTGAAAACAAACTAGTTTTTCTGCATTATCCGATAGCTTGTGGGTCGTACAGTAGCATATATTTGCAACTTAGCCTGACAATGATTTACTTATTTAATGAGTGATCGACTAATCAATACCTCGTGAATAATTTGTCGTCCCGATGAATTATTCCGGCTTGATTTTTCATCCCGTTTGAAAGCTCCATCTGTTCGAACGATATCGATATACACAATGTAGATACGGCGTATAGCACAGGAGTGACATTGCAGGCCACCTAATTTATATCCCTAGGATAGATAAGGCTTTTCAGGATTTTCAGGAATTACAAATTCGTTTCAAAATCAGAGTTATGACGGTTATAACGAGAGAGGGTGAGGGAATAACTTCCCTAGGGAAGAAAGGAAGGTCTTTCATAATCCGGGGCCGAAACTAGGAAAAATATTGAGAGCTTGGTTTTTGAAAAAGCATCACATGATTGGATTCAAAGAATTTGATTGGTCGATGCCCTTATCTGTCCTAGGAAAAAAATTATGCTTGCAGGCCGCCATCTTTTTTTTGCAGGACGTATAGGCGAAAATCAATCCTCAGGATTTTAGATTCAAAATCAGGGTTAGGGTTCGGAAAGAGGGTTAGGGTGGCGTTTCAGGGGTAATCGAGTGTGGTCCTTCATAATCCGGGGTCAAAACTGGGAGAAAAAAAATCAGAAGTTGGTTTTTGAAATCACATCACATGTTCGGAATCCAGGAATTTGAGTAGTGCTAAAGGCCCCCTATTGCCTATACGTCCTGCAAAAAAAAAACACGCTTGCAGGCCACTTCTGTACCTGCGTTGATTAGTTCGGATTTTCTCATAATAATTCGAGAATATGCTGGCAATTTTTTAGACGATACGGCGATAAGAATGGCTCTAACCAAGGATAGCCTACCTTATTATGTTATACCGAGGAACATTACTGGCATGTTTTCAAACGATATAAAATGCTACACCAAACGCAATGTGCCACTCTAACAAACGAAGAATTCTCACGCAAAGCGAAAGAACGATACTTGAAAACATAACGCATTTGTACCAGTTCTGCGAAATTGACGGTCGAGAAATGAGATTTCAATACTTCTTTTCTGCCAATTACTCCTGAATTATAGTTGCTATCAGAGTAGGTCATCTATCAATCTATGGCTGCACTATTTATCATTCTTGTTGCGTTCACCGTATTATTGAACCACGTAACTAACATACACCGGGAACGGTTGCTGGTGGACACTCCGGTACCGGTACACCGGGAATATTGTTAAACCGGATGTCTAAAGGGAGTGTTATACTTCCTGCGTTATTCCTTGCTGTGCATTGAAATGCTGCCCTGGGATTGGCTTGTAGCTCTCTCAGTCCTACTGTCTCCGATGTGAAGAACATCTGTACCGTATTATCTGCGCTTGTGACCGGGAACCACACTTGCCAGCTGACCTCGAAGCGAGGTGGATCGGCGGTTACTGGGCATCGAACTACGAAGCTATCCATGTTCCTAAAATTCTGTCGGAGAGGACCATTTCGGAAGGGTAGACAAGCGAAGTCGTCTCCTTTTAGTTTAAAGATCGGTCGTCCCTGGACTCCGGCGGGTGTTTGACAGTTGGGTGGGTCAACAGAGGTGAAGTTAACGAGTCGGTTGCTGGGGTCTATAATCCATCGAAGGTCGCAACTACAGTTCCAAGGGTTGTCGGATATCTTTAGCTCTTCGAGACCTCGTGGAGGTTGGAAGTCTTCCGGTATCGTCCTGAGAAAGTTTGACCTGAGGTCAATGATAGCTTCCAGAATGATTACACCTCGGAAAGTATCAGCAGCGATTTTGCTGATCATGTTATTGGTCGCTGTAAATTCAAAACCTGGCAGGGTTGGATCCTTACCACCAGCGAACATCTCACTTTTCAGTTCGGTGAGACGGTTGTACGATATATCGACGGCGTACTTTCCCCGGAAGTGGTTTACCGGGACGAGGTTTGGCGGGAACTCTCTTAAAGCATTCCTAGAAAGATTCAACCGTTTGAAGTCTTTGCCGTCTTCGGCATCAAACGAACCGTTGACTTGACGAATTTCGTTGACACTGAAATCTAGTTCATCCACTTCCAATCCCTTTATAAATTCGAATAGTCTGTCAATATCGAAGACACTGAGCAAGTTGTTCGAAAAGTCGATTTTGGAAAGTCTAAAAGTCGACGGCTGAGGTTTAGTTATATTCGGCAGTATCGTGAAGCCACTGTTACTGCAGTCAATGATGTCAATGGTGCATAAACAGCCGTCTGGACATTGAGAGCTGGCGCCATAGAAGAGCAGAAAGAATGTAGCCATGCGAAGAAGCGTGAAGTCAGCCATGTTGTTTTTTCGTCCACTGAATTGTCTGAAGGCAAAGAAAGATTACAGAGTAGAATATAAAAAGATCCCGTGGTAATTTCCCCTGCTCCATTTTGAATTTTTGATGAATATTAAAGCCCTATTCTGAGATGAAAGTTCACCAGGAGTGTCAAACTTTGCCTTTTATGTTACAGCTCTCCATAGGAGACAATCTTTAATGCATAGAATTCGAAAAGGGCATGGTTTGATAGGTTTGCTCGTAAAAAACGGTCGAGTTCTGAGGTTCTGTTTACATATTCCAAAAGAATTCCCAATATAATATCGTCTAATTAATGATCTTTGATTACTCCCAAAATACTGTGAAGAACAGAGATTAGGAAATCATTTCAATTTTGTCTGCATGAAGATAGTTTTCACGTTAATGTCTTTCGCGGTAGTCAAACAGATTGCGAGCTTGAAAAACCGTGTTTTCTCGTTTACGTTCTAAAAATACATAGTACATATTGCACGATTTCTCTTATAGACTGAACTTTCAGTTATCGTTTTCATATTACAGCTTTTTTTAATACAGGGAGACACTCTTGGGTCTTATTCTAATTTGTCGTCAAATCCTAATCAATTTGCCTATACTTGGATTAAACCTCCAACGGAAGCAAAATCGGTAATTATTGGAAGTTCTGGTGAGATGCATATGACAAATTATGTTTCGGAGCGGGTTTTGTAGCTAAAATAAACCCTGTATGTAATAACCCATTTACTTAACCCATGTGAAGGCTACAGGAGCCTGTACAATTTCTGGAAACTTGAAAAATCAATACCTTGGTAACCGGACTGGCTATAGCGATGGGACTTTCACTTGTCATTGAGTCTTTCATCCTCACCATTGTCAGAAGTTTTCATTTTCGTCTGGACTATTATTTTAACCCTTTACCCGCCACCACCGCAAATTTGGCGACATTGGGACGAATTTCATCAAACATTTTTACCCCCCCCCCCCCCAAGCTAAATAATCGCTCTATAACTTTTTCTAGCTTTCCCCAAAGCACTGGCGGATCCAGGGGGGGGGGGCAAAGGGGGCCATGGCCCCACCCAAAGGTGGGTCAAAACTTCACAATTGTAC
>JAODUJ010214335.1:0-10539 GCA_027564615.1 Psolus chitonoides
TGCCTTTCCTACTCCCTGCCAAATTCCGTTACCATAGCTCATGTGGTTCAGGAGATATGCTGTTCACAAGCATTTCATCGGACGGACGGACGGACGGACACACGCCATAGTGACCACTAAGTCTCCCTCTGAACATAGTTCAGGCGAGACAAAAATCTTTTTTTTCAAATGCGAGAAAATGCGTGAGAAGATGTCACATTGCGTGATCATGTGCTTTCCCTCGTTTATCCCAACAATCAACCCAAGACCATGAGAATATCATTGCTAAAACTCGTGCTTAAGCTTCAAAATATGGAGTCTAATTTCTTACCTTTCTTCTTGGCTGAAGAACGTCGAGAAATGGATTATCACTGTAATTTTCAACTTTTCTGCCGAAGAAAATCTTTGACAAATTCTACAGAGCAAACCTTGCCCCCTCCCCGCTTCATCATCCTCTTTAACATCTGAAATAATCCACTTCAGTGGCATCTCTCACAGAGCTCCTCCACAATGTGCGGTCCACCGGTGATATCGAGTCTGAGCTCCAAACCTTGAGATCTTACTGCACAATGCTTGACCAGGTCTTCTTCGGTCGACCTTGAGGTGCCCTGTCAGCAATCTGCATGTCAGTGCACCTCCTAATCCATCCATCACTATGCTGAACATGTCCATACCATCCCGGCCTTCTCGCCCACAGACTAGATTCCAGACTTGGAAGATCCCACTCCTTATAAATACTCTCAAGTCCCTTCTCCTCTTTTGGTTCTGAACCACATAACCATCTCAACATTGAACACTCATATCTCTCCAACCTTCTTATATTCTCTGAAAGTGGGCACAACACTCACTGCCATACGGCATGGTACTCCGTACAAGGTTGTTCAACAGAGCATCACAAGTTTTCAAACAGAGGCTCTTACAAGTATGGTAACATTTCCTTGAACTTGCCCCAACCAGCCTGTGATCTTGTTATGGCTGCATCAGTACATCCCCCACCTCTACCGACCATGTCACCAAGATAACAGAATGATTCTACCACCTGCAGATGTTGACCATCGACTTCCACCTGACCCATGGGCCTACCTCTTGCAGTGCCAAGACATCTGCTGCATTGGAAACTGAGGCGAATCCTACCAGTGATGCCAGAGCATTTCTTGTGTATCCAATGTGGCCAGTTGAGGCAGTAGATGGAGTTTTCGCCAACACCTTGGCGACAGACCCCACAAGGATATCTCATTGAATCAATCAGAGGGTTGGGATTTGGTCCAGAGATCATTACCTTTGTCTTGCCCATATTCACTCACAACACAAAACGTATCAGCGTGCTCCAAAACTGTTGTGTTGGGACGACATGTTGATCTGAAGGCGTGAGCAACACTGGTCTGTGGAACGTTACCTCATCCCTTGTGTCAAGTTGTTATTTTGACTGTGGAACTATTAACCCATCGAACCATGAATTATATGCATGGGTCGTGTCCTATACCCTGAGGTATTTGCATAAATTATGCAAAGTTTAGTACATGTCATTTAATTTGCTGTTTCCACTTTATGATGTATTGTTTTGTATTTAAATGTGCACAAATATATTCTTATTGAATGGAGACATGGTTATAAAGGAAAAAAAATGTTGTAAACCTAGGCCTCTTCCTTGGCAACCAACTGCACCATCACCCCTGAATTAAGGCTGTAAGCCTTCTTCCTTGGCCTATACCCCTAACTGCTTCATCACCCTTACTTGATTGATGTTGCTAGCTTAGCCTATGCCCACATCGCTAGTATTGATTATATGAATATTTAGATTACTAACATTTACAGAAACAGTGGATTTTAGTCCCGATTCATCCTCAGACTCTCTAAATTAGTACCCAAAATTGTATCTTCCTGCTGGAAATCAGCTCATCTTTCTGGCCATTTCTTGCCCACACACAGCTGTATTACAATGCAGAAACCGGCCATAAAACACCAAATTGAAGATATCATGTAGAATTTGCAGTACATGATACAAATTTTGAAGCTAGAACAATATTTCAGCACATAACCTCTTGACATATGACTTGTGACCTATTCCAGGCGGGTTTCATTGCCTTTCAGGTTTTTTTAGTCTCTATACGGCCGCAAACCCGGCCTTCCAGGTTCACAGGGTTAACACCACGTTTTGACTACAGCCTACCTATTATAAATTAGCTTGATTTTTGGAACTGAAGCATGACTGCAACACAATGACGTCTATTCATTGAAGTAGGCCGGGTGATCAGTGTACAGTACATTGTTTATTACCCTATTTGTGTGTTATTCAAGGTGTTCATACAGTGAACCAATTTGGATTGAATTTTGTAACTTCTGGAAGCTAGGTGAGTCATCTTTTTAAGCCAATGGTGGCATAATATAATTGGGGTTTGAATTATTGATCAGTTCTCGTTGTTTATTGGCGAATTTACATTGAAAAATAGTGCTTTCGGCAAAATCCCAAAATGCACAATGGAACCCAAAAATTGTGATTTGGACGGTCACCCAAAACCCCAGTGCTTACAGTAAGGTAAGTTATTCTCAGTTAATTTTCAGTTGTGATCCCTGAAGGCCTGCTCTATACCACCTAATTGCAAACCATGTGTCACGACCATGCAATGATCTGCTGGATTTGTAACGTCAAGATCAAGGACCAAGTGAATTCAAATAACCTGGCCAAGAAGCTCAAGATCAACACCACTGCAGATGCCAACGAAATGCTGGGTGGTTGAGAAACTGCACTGAGACGGTTGGAGAAGGAAGAAGTGGTAAAGGGAGGTCCAGAAAGACATGGTCAGACTGTGTTAACCTGTGCTAGATTGATTCACTGGGTGGGTATGTCTTTACCAGTTCAATAGTTACTAGAGCTCGAAACTGGCGTAGCTGCCCCGTTCCTCGAGCATGTGCCCGAGGCACCGGAGCGTGACAGCTGGAATTCACATACAAAGGCGCTCTAAGTCCCCCCCCCCCATTATCCCAGACGACAATATCCGTTCCAACGATCTCAGATGTTGAAAGCTGGAGGAGGTCATTGTGAAAGATTGTAATAAATGGAGAAGGGCAGTTGAATCTGCCACATGTCTAACCCCTTGAAAAAGGGAAACACAGACAGAAAACTGGATGATGATATAGATGATGATCATGTGAAGTGTAATGGATCTTGAAAAGTCTCCAGATACACCCACAGAGAAAGGTATACAATTTTCCATCCTGCCGTCCCCATGTTGGCTGGCCACAACGTACATATGTTTTTTTCATAAGCACCCAATTTTTTGTAGGCTCTACAGTAGCTATGCAGAATGCCTGTAGTTCAAATCAGATAATATGGACCTGAATGTGAGACCATAAACAAATGTACTAAAAGCCTTCGATGAGCAACACTTTTAAGGTACAGTCAGAATTGTGTAAGTCAATCACCAGGGTAGCCATCAGTCTGCTGATCCAGTGTTACTGGCTGCTTCCTACACTAGGCCGGCAATACGATCCGCTATAAATTACACGCTCGAGCCTCCACGCAGTTAGTTGGTGTACTATTATGACATCACCCGTGCTGGGATAAAACCAGTTTATGTGACAATGCAGTGTGTCCTGTACACTGTGTATATGGGCGCCTTCATTGTTTTTCCCATTGTTTTCAGGGTTTACGAAATCGTGCTGCCACAGGTACTTATCGTAGGAATCTCCAGCTCTGTTCCAGTGAACGATATAGTGAACATTTTTAACATAGCTGGAGGACCTCTAGCTATCACCAGGGTAGCCAGCTACTTTGCAATATTCAGGCCAAATTTCTGAAACTTGGCTGTTTGAAATTTCCCCTGACTGTCAAAAGATGATTTGACTATAAAAGATAATTTGTCCAAAACTGGTGACAGTGCATATTTTTGGGCAAAATACACAATATCTGTCACCAGATTTCTTATCAGTGCCATGGGCGAAGCTCCCATTGACTTTAAGATTTTCACACAGTGAATCTTTGGTCAGTGAGGTCATGCCCCCCACCTTTGGAGAAGGTTCCACACCTTGATCAACTAATGTTTTGCCAAATTGGGCAAAATTTGGGTGCAATGTGCCGAAAACTCAGTTTGGTCAAAGTTGGCTGTGAAATGTGAATAATTGGGTCTTTAACAGCTACCCAGTGGCGTGCGCAAGGGTGGGGCCGGGGGGGCCACGGCTCCCCCACCTTCGTAGCCGGTCGGGGGAAAATCACTCAGTCGGGGGAAATCAGTCGGGGGAAATCACTCAGTCACGGATTTATGACAAACTATAACGGAGACGCTGAGTTCGCAGACTCCCGGAGAGAAACATTCCAGAGACAGAAAAAACCTTAATTCAGGTACCGGTATATTCAGTAAAAAATGAAGAAAATAATGAAATTGCATACGCTTGAAACTAACAATTGGTGGCACCATTTCGTGTCTGGCTAGCTTTTCTTTTCCAAAATTTTCCAATATTATCTTAAATGCACCAGACATCTTGTAAGTTACCATGGAAAAACAAATTAAAATATCAGTCATGTGTATTTGACCTTTGACCACCACAAAAAACAATAGGCGTTGTGCTCAGGTACCTCACAGGTTCCCATTTGCACCTGGGTGAGGCAATTGAGATAAAGTGCCTTGCCTAAGGACACAACGTGGCTGGGACTCGAACCCATGGTCTTTGAATCACGAGAACAGAGCCTTAACCATTAGACCACCACAGCCGCACTGACATTCGTACAAGCCACTACAACACCGAATGAACCAAATAATATTACAAAGATTATTGACCATTAATGATTATTTAGTACCTTCATCTCTTCCATGATGGGAGGATTATACCAGGGGGTGGAAGCTGCCTGGTGCTGCTGTATGTATACCTGCAACAAGAATAAAGAGAACATCAGATGTACTGCATCTCTTACAAGTAATGAGAGGGTTATACCAGAGGGTGGTGGCTGCCTCGTGCTGCTGTATGTATACCTGCAAGAAGAACAAAGAGAACATTAGATGTACTGCATCTCTTACAGGTAATGTGAGGGTTATACCAGGGGGTGGAGGCTGTCTGGTGCTGCTGTATGTATACCTGCAAGAAGAACAAAGAGAACATTAGATGTACTGCATCTCTTACAGGTAATGCGAGGGTTATACCAGGGGGTGGTGGCTGCCTGGTACTGCCGTATGTATACCTGCAACCAGAACACAGAGAACATTAGATGTACTGCATCTCCCACAGGTAATGAGATGGTTATACCAGGGGGTAGAGGCTGCCTGGTGCTGCTGTATGTATACCTACAACAAGAACAGAGAACATTAGATGTGCTGTATGTATACTTGCAACAAGAACGTAGAGAACATATGTACTGCATCTCTTACAGGTAATGGGAGGGTTATACCAGGGCTGCCTGGTGCTGCTGTATGTATACCTGCAACAAGAATAAAGAGAACATTATATGTACTATATCTCTCACAGGTAATGGGAGGGTTATACCGGGGGTGGAGGCTGCCTGGTGCTGCTGTATGTATACCTGCAACAAGACCAAAGAGAACATTAGATGTACTACATCTCTTACATGTAATGAGAGAGTTATACCAGGGGGTGAAGGCTGTCTGGTGCTGCTGTATGTATACCTACAACAAGAACACAGAGAACATTAGATGTACTGCATCTCTTACAGGTAATGAGAGGGTTATACCAGGGGGTGGAGGCTGCCTGGTGCTGCTGTATGTATATCTGCAACAACAACACAGAGAACATTACATGTACTGCATCTATTAAGGTAATGAGAGGGTTACACCAGGGGGTGGAGGCTGCCTGGTGCTGCTGTATGTATACCTGCAACAAGAACACAGAGAACATTAGATGTACTGCATCTCCCACAGGTAATGAGATGGTTATACCAGGGGGTGGAGGCTGCCTGGTGCTGCTGTATGTATACTTACAACAAGAATACGGAGAACATTAGATGTACTGCATCTCTTACAGGTAATGAGAGGGATATACCAGGGGGTGGAGGCTGCCTGGTGCTGCTGTATGAATACCTGCAACAAGAACAAAGAGAACATTAGATGTACTGCATCTCTTACAGGTGATGAGAGGGTTATACCATGGGGTGGAGGCTGCCTGGTGCTGTATACCTGCAACAAGAACACAGAAAACATTAGATGTACTGCATCCCTACAGGTAATGAGAGGGGTTATACCAGGGGGTGGAGGCTGCCTGGTGCTGCTGTATGTATACCTGCAACAAGAACACAGAGAACATTGCATCTCTTCCAGCCTCCAGGTATGCATTGCTTCTGTGTGAAGTCAAATTGACATCCCATCTGACATATTCTAATTGTTCACTATTCCATGCTCCAAATTGAAATTTAGTAAGTAATTGAGCCATTATTTTGAGAAGTGGTATCCCTCAATGACGGTGAGAATTACATGCAGTAAAATCGCTACCTTGTAACAGGCGGTACAAGGGCTTAATATTAGGCATGAACTCATTCTTCATGAAGTTCTTCAGTTGCTGTAGGGTATCCCATGGCTGCTGTGAGAGAGGCTGACATGCGAGGACCGGAGCAACGTCCAATGCAAAAGATAGACTTACAGAAACAGGGCTGATAGGGGGGCAGGGGGACAAGGTTGATGGGGTGGACTCACCATTTCAAGATGCATGAACTAATTCTTCATTTAACATTCTTCACTTGCTGTAGAGTAACCCAGGCCTTCTGTGAGGCAGGCTGAGATGAGACGACTGGAACGCTCTCCAATGCAAGAGATAGACTTACAGAAACAGGGCTGAGAGGGGCAGGAGGACAAGGTCGATGGGGTGATCCACATTCTGCATAAAGTCTTCTTCTTGCTGTAGAGTATCCCCGAGCTTTATGTGAGAGAGGCGGAAATGACAGGACTGGAATGATCTCTGACGCAGCAGACAACTTTACCGGAACAGGGTTGGTTGGGGTTGAGCGGGGATGGACTCGCCATCTCATTTGGTATGACCAATTTTCTTTATAAAGTCCTTCACATGTTGTAGGGTATCGTGTGCCTTCTATGAGAGAGGCTGAAATGACAGGACTGGAATGATCTCTGATGCTGGGGACATATTTACAGAAACATGTCTGATGGGGGCAGAGGACAAGGTTGTTTGGGTGAGAGGGGATAGACTCACAATCTCATTAGGTATGACCACATTCTTCAGTTGTTGTAGGGTATTAGAGTAGGGGAGGTAGTAGAGGAAGAGGGGAGGAGGAAAGGAGAGATTGAGTAGGGGGAGAGGAGGGAGGAGGGGGATGAGTGAACTCACCATGTCATTAGGCATCACCTCATTCCTAATAAAGTGAAGTCCTTCACATGTTGTAGGGCCACGGTTCTCAAAGTGGGGGTCACGACACAATAGGGGGTCGCGAAAAATATTAGGGGGGTCGCGAATCGTGTCCGAGGTAGAAGAAAAAATGGTGGCGATTTTCGCCACGATCAACCAACAAAGTTCCTTGCATAAAGTTTGAAGTATTTTTTATTCAGATGTTTGTTAAAACAAAAGCTATTTTCATCGATGTTTACAATGTATGCCGCGGTGCGGACTACAGCTGTATCGTATCCTTTTTATAGCGTGAATGAAGATTTGTAAGCATGCGGCATTCTAAAGAACCTCATGGTACACTCTAAAGACTAAAGTGCTAAAAAAGGCGAAATCAGCACTTAAGAGCCCTAATAAATAGGGATAGCTCTTAGGGCTCTTTAAGTGCTGATTTCGCTTCTTTTAGCACTTTAGTTTTTAGAGTGCATATTGGATATAAACTGATGTGGCACAATCTGGTTTATTACTTGCTCAATTTTCATTAATTGATAACGCAAAACATTTTACGCTTTGCCCGCAATGGTGGCTGTCTTCCTTTGTAATTTCATGTGGTGTCACTTGTGCTGAATTTGGCGTTTATATTATAACAAAAAGATCGGATATAACCCCAAAATTCCACTCGCTTCCAGTGGCGGAGCTAGAGGTTTCGGTCAGAGGAGGCGAGGGGAGTGATTTAGAGCGCTTTTCATGGTAGCTAAATAGGGCGCCAAATAGCTGAAAAGGGCGCAAATATCCTATTTTAACGAACGTCATCAGAGGGGACGGATGCCCCCTCTGATTATATGAAGGCTCTGCCACTGCGCGCTTCGCGCGCAGTTGTATCCAGCTTTGTTTGTTCTGTCATGTGGTGTCACTATGAGGCTGAATGCGCCATTTATAATATAACCCAAAGATTGGACATAATAACCCAATTTTTTCGCGCGCCACGCGTGATGTGGTGTTTCCCATTCATGTGTGGTGTCACTTGTGCAGAAGATGCAGTTTATATTATAATTCAAAGACGACATGTCTTCAAAATTTCTGCGCGCTTCGCGCGCAGTAAAGTTACTTTGCTTGTCTTATTATGTGGTGTTACCTGTGCCTAACGTGCCGTTGATATAACCCAAACATCGACCACGATAAGCAAAATTTTCCTGAGCCTTGCGCGCAGTGGTGTTCATCATTGTCTTGTCATGTTGTTTCAGTAGTGCTGAATATGTTGTTTATATATAACTCTGCTTTAAAAATATTTGGAAGGGGGTCGCAGCTTAGCTTGGAAGGCAAAAGGGGGGTCTCAATGGAAAAAGTTGGGAAGCACTGTTGTAGGGTATCTGTGTCTTCTGTGAGAGAGGCTGAAATGATAGGACTGGAATGATCTCAGATGCTAGAGACATATTTACTGAAACAGGGCTGCTGGGGTGAGTGTAGGAGAGTGGGCAGGAGGGAGAGAGGAAGAGAGGGTATAGGTAGAATCACCATTTCATTGGGCATAACCAAATTCGTCATTAAGTCTTTCACTTACTGTAGAGTATCCCTGGCCTTCTGTTAGAGTAGTTTGAGATGACAGGACTGGAATGATCTTTGGTCACATGGGAGACAGACTTATCGTAACAGGGTTATTAGTGGATGGGATCTCACCATGGAAGGGGGATGGGTAGACTCACCATTTCATTTGGCGTGACCACATTCTTCATAATGTCCTTCACTCGCTGTAGGGTATCCCGAGCCTTCTGTGAGAGTGGCTGAGATGACAGGAGACATGCTCACAGAAACAGGGCTGTCGGGGGAGGGGGAGCAGGGGTAGAGGAAGAGAGGGGATGGGTAGACTCACCATTTCATTAGGCATGCACTCATTCTTCATAAAGTCCTTCACTTGTTGAAGGGTATCCCGAGCCTTCTGTGATAGTGGCTGAGATGACAGGACAGGAATGATTTCAGATGCCGGAGACATACTTACAGAGACAGGGTTGCTTCTGTGAACAAAATAAAACAAGAGCATATATGGCACTCCAAAGCATACCACCTTTCAAAATCACTTTTCCTTACTAACAGACCAAAAATCAATATTTTGCACCAAAATGAGTGCCTTTATTGTCAGCTGAATTGACCACAGGCATCTAAAATCATCATTCTGGAAAAATGAATCCCCTTTACAATAGCTTTCAGTACTGAATACTGAAAATCCATATCCATGAAAATCCATAGTTGGCAGCCCTACAGTAGTAATGTATTACCATCCAAGCAGATCTGAATCTGTAGAACACATTCTAACAATTCTATGAAATCACAGATTTTATACTTTCTGATACAGACTGCCTAAACTCACAGTGTTTGTTCACAACTTATTGGTCCTGACATGATGTAGCTACAAATGGCTTAAACTATTTTCTGGAAGGTGGGGGGGGGGGGGGGGGAAAAGGGGGTGGAGGCAGACTGGTTGTATAAGCCGAGAATGGTGCCAGACAGGTTACCAGAGAATGAGTGTATGCTATATTACTCCTCAATTGGTGCCCCTGTGGACTTGGGAACAAAGGTCGATAGTTTTCATGATAAGCGAATGACAGCTAGAAAAGCAAATATCTTTATTTGGCTTCCTTATCAATTGAAATTGCCTTAAAGGGCAATAAAACTCAAGAAAAAAGAAGTTGTGTATGCCAGTAAATTGAACTCTGGATGACCCCAGTTAGGGTAACACCTAACGATAGATGCATTCAATGTGGAATCTTACACCATACTATGACGGACGCCACTGCAGTAAATGTGAATCAAACTCACTGAACCCTACAGTCTGGGCATGGTATCAGGGTTGTTCATTGCGTCATTCATCTGCACGAGTCTTGCCGAGCTTTAAATGACTTGCGGCTTAATACACCAAATGTATCATGGCGACAAACCAAATCAGAATCCCACCCCCCCTCAAAAACAAGAGAGCCGAGTGGCTATGTGATTCCTTGCTTCTTTATTTTAGAACATGCCATGACCAAAATTGGTTGATTTCTGTGTTTGACATTTCAATTGACCTTTGACCTCAAATGAACCCTTAGAATATCCCAATTTTTGTCCCCGAATGTTAACTGTATCCTCCATGTTTCAAAATGTCCTTTCATATTTTGACCTCAAATGACCCCTGGTGACCTGCAAATGACCTTTACAATTGTTGGCATTGAAAGCTGACTACATCTACCATGTTTCTTGTAAATTAATAATTTGACCTCAAATGACCTCCAAAATATCTTTAATTTTAGC
>JAODUJ010214446.1:0-10538 GCA_027564615.1 Psolus chitonoides
AGTATTTAGTACGCTCAGACATTCCAATATCGATATTTGCCGATATGTTGATGTAAACTGAATGTATTAGCATATACCAATATATCAGTATATATATGGATATTTCGATATTTGCTCCTCAAAGAAATCCTGGTTCCGACACTGTTACGACTACGTGTTTATGGTTAGAAGATCGGCTTTGCAATTGTGATGTTCTATCTTAGAATTCGAGTAACGTTCCGATACGTTTTTAAACCAAATTGGTCCCTACAAATTATGTTGAAGATCAACTACGTCCCTAGAAATTGGCAACAGTTGTACAGGACAGAAAAGTCCTTCTGTCGGTCTGGTTATTTTGTTACAGTAGCGTATCCAGAGAGGTACCCCCTCGAAAAATTCCAACAACAATTTGAAAATGCTGCTTATTTTCAACAGTTACAAAAAGTTTATTTTGAGTATTATAATAGAATATTTGAATGTCGGAAGCCAATTTAATTGTGTATTTGTAAATATTCTTAAATATCTATAGCGCTGCTCGCGATCATGGCATTTAAAGCCGTTATTGCCAGAAAGCTGTGTTATACATGTAGCTTCAATGTGCGAACTCTATGGTTCATTAGTGGACAAGAATGATACTGACGAAGAAAACATTTATTAGTATGTTGTGGTTTGTTAAATTCAGACAAGTAAATATATCCTCTCTTGTTTTCATTTCGTCTGTCAATTCAGAATGGTATAGCCTTTCAGGACGAAGTGTGAAGATTTTATTCGAACGATCAAAATTTGAATTATGGTAGATATTTTACATTGCGAATATATTCGTAATGGCGGGTGGTCATGAATTTGGTATTTAGTTTAACACTAAGAAACGTTACTGCAGATAAAGCGTACGCAAATTGTAAGATTTTGCATGATGTTCTATATGAATATTCGTATTGAATATGACCTAATTATTTGTTATATAACTAACTTTTATACAGAAAAGGCACCTCATCCTACCCCAACACATAGCCTATCTTGTGAGTATAAATAAATATAGTGTTTTCTCCGACATTATTATTCTTCTATTATATAGTCATGGGTGCTGTAAATTTTGTTTAAATTAATAATGCGCGCCTCTCAGATTCAACTAATGTTATTGATATATTTCGCTGACGTCATACTCTAACAATGGAAGTAGTTTCAAGAGCCATTTTTCTGGAAGCGTTCGGAGGCAGTAATTTTTGGAACTGTTGATAAGTCAACATCGGTAGAATCTATTTTGGGTGTGAAAACGTGTCAGGTATATATTTGAACATGTAAATTTTCATGAATATTTTGGCCTATAGCAAACTTTTTGTTTCGTGTCAGAGGCTCTCTAAAACGAATGAAAAGTTTGGAAATAATTCGGAAAGTTTGAAAAATAATGACGATTGGAAAAAAAATAAAAAATCCAGTTTTCAATGTGATCTTTTTCATAATCAGGATTTTTTTATTCCGAATTTCACCAAAAAGAAGCTGTAGGCTAACGGTGATGCTAACAACCCACTAAAAATATTAAAGTAACATGACAGCCATATCCAACTGCAAATTGACAATATTTTATCTGCCCCTCTCGTGATGATATATAAACTCGTATATATTTTTTATCATCTAGTCGTACTATATATAGGATTTCGATGTCAGCAATTTCTCGTCATTGTCCTTTCTTTTACATAATTCATGGACATAAAAACGTTCTAACAATCTGTTATTGTTTTATCTCAGCAAATCATAACAAATACATATATGTTTGATTACATCGAGATTACATCATTATATTGTCATGTACCCCATTGACTTATTTGAAGGTACATACAGGGTTTTTAGTGGTATACTTGCTGGTGAAAAACGGTCGAGTTTTGTGGTTCTGTTTATATATTCCAAAAGTAGTTCCAATATAATAACGTATAATGTTCTTTGTTTCTTCATCAAATACTCTGTAGACTAGAGATTAGGGAACAACTTCAATTTCATCGACACAAAAATAGTTTTCACGTTAATGTCTTTCGCGGTAGTCAAAACGGTGCTAGCTCAGTTTAAAAACCGTGTATTCTTGTTTATATTCTAAAAATACATATTACAAATTGCACGTTTTCTCTTATAGAATGAACTTGAAGTTATCGTTTTCATATTACAGCAGTAGTTTCTGAAAATACTGAGAGACCTCCTTAAATCCCATTTCCATTTTTCGTCAAACTCCTAAAAATTATATTTGGATTAAACTTCTGAAGAAAGCAAAATCGTAAATATTGCAAATTTCATGTGATATGCATATGACAAATCATGTTTCGAAACAAATCATGTTGCGCAGCTGAAACAAACCCTGTTTGTACCTTTAAAAGCAAGAATCAGAGTTTTTACTGGAAAAATGTATGCCTTCGATAAATTAAGAATCAATGACACAAATTGCTTTTTCGTCGCATACGAGCAACACAACCTATTTTTTACTCTTAACTATGATTTATGGGTAATTGGCAAGGAAAAGTGTTGAATTCACTTGTGTCAGTCCAACGACCACTGCACAGCGTTGGCTGTGGATAGGGTGGAAAAGGGGCTGGGTGGCTAAAATCGGGCAAATACAAAAGCCCAGCAAAGTGACATTATCAGGGCGAAGTGCGATCGTAAAGAAGTATCATTCTCGTGATATGGTTTGCGGTGTCGGTTTGTTGCCAGGTTTAGTTCAAAGAAGAATTAAACCCTGAATATTCCCTTATGAAATATGAAACAGAGATGTATGATAAACATTTGATCCGAAAATATTGTTTCCTCGCAAAGTTATACATGTTTGAAACTCAGTGAAGGGTACTACTATTTGGCCTCAGATGAATGCAAACAGACTTGACGGTAAGTCGAATTATGATGTCACACAATCTCTGATAGCAGGAACTTAATGTATTTGTTGGTGGCTTGATCTACAATTCCCATCAATACACATACCGATGTACATTTCTTGTGTTTAAACACTGACTGATGTGTATTATGCAAAGATCAAATTAATATTAATTTGGTTTGAATATATGCATAGTCTACCTCTTCAACATATTTGAAAACGAATTATATAGACAAACAAGAGCTTCTCAATTGGGGATATTGTCCAGGTACTAAGGCTGTCATGTTGGTAGTTCTACGCGTGCGTTCCATGGCCGGATTCGCACCGCGCGTACCCGAGCAAAAGTTACAAGTTTCGTACGCACTTCCCTAAGTGTTATGTACAAAGCATGCGTGCGCTGTTCGTAACGACACGCAACGCAAACACTTAAGCCAATAACAGCATCGATATAAATAAAACACATTGACATATCATATTCTTGACTACGCGGGTCCTTTCGAAACGTAGCAATCAATTGGACATATGCGCGTATAGTTATTCGCCTGAATGAATTCATGCGTACTGAACAGTGGAACTAACGATCTTCACACGCGCATTCTCTTATTTATGACGAGTACTTATTACGTCACGGGCTACCATTCCCACATTGAGAAAATGGAGATTATCCCCTATTACAAGTGACTTGACACAGTTACAGGTGACGTCACAATGATTATCAAAATGGCAGCGCCCTGCTTGATTTTGATTGACTTTCAAATTGAAATATCTCCGAAAGTAAGCGATATTTTCGGATGATATTTGGTGAAGATGTTCAGCATTAGGTTAGTCTCTCATTTAGCAATAATATTTCATTTTCAGACTCCAGACTTTTATTCTCCTTCCAAGAGCGTGACTTAATTTATTTATTTCCGGCCGTTGGTTCGTGTCCGTTTTGTGCACGATCAAATAAGTTATATTTTAGTGAAAAAAATGCTAGCAATTCCGAATTTGAGACTGGAGAGTACACTAGAGACATAATGATGAAATTACACGGGAATGTAAAATCATACAGTAGCACCACTGCCTGCGAACAATTTCAATATTTCAGATTTTAAGAAATGTGTCCAAATTATATACCTATCATTATAGTACTCAAGACAAAAGAATACAAAGTTTTTTTTAGTTGTCAAAATCGCCTTCAATAAGAGTAAGAGAAAATTGTTCGTTGAGGCGGAAATGTTTTTTCTGCCCGATGTGACTTTCAAAGATTTTAATTTTTATGTTCTATTATTTGTTTGCCATGTTTAAGCTCTCTCAATCTTTGATTTCGCCCGAGGCTGTTTTTCATCATAGTAGGCTATACGATTTTACACTTTATTTACACATTTGAAACGATTAAAACTGTTTACTGAAATGAAACATGCATAGTTGCTCGATAGATAACTGAAATATTCAATCAAGGCCACGCTGTCATTTAATGGAAAATAACACTTCCCGTTTGGAAGAACAGGCGCTAGAAGAAAAACTCTTAAGTGTCAGTGGTTTTATCCGTCTGAGGTCATATAATCAAATATAGTATTTAGTCAATAATCTTGTTTATGCCTCCCCTCCCATCTCTGGTTTCTTGTTTGCTCTTGACGCTACTAATCCTATGGAACATTTACGATCATTTTCTCTTTGGTTTCATCTATCATGAAATAACGTGTTACCTCAGTGGTTAACGCCGTTGATGGAATATTATTCGATTTTTTTAATATGTATAAATGTGTTATTGGGAATGCTCGCTTATCAAAAATCGATAATGGGATATAATTTAAATATTGAATTTGTTTGCATAATACGTTCAAAATGAAATTAACTTGCTTTAACGAGTTTTCCGTAATGATAGACGCTTCACAACTTCTCAGATTTTTGGGGCAAATTCGGGGTTCTACTTCTCTTGTCTAATGTGAATGATGAATCGCATACTCAGTGGCCTAAATCCCGGGGGGATGCAGGGATGTATCCCCCACTTTTTGGTAAAGAGGGATGTTCCATAATCACCCCCCCCCCACTTTTCAAATTGTCATGTCTATTTTGATACACTCTAAAAGTTAATCATGAATGTTTTTTCACACTACTATACAATACAATTAAGGTTTGATATAGTAGTTCCCAGTGGCAAGCCAGCTGCAGAACAGTTGCACTGTACGAACATTAGGCTACGAATTTCGCTTTTCTCAGATGTGTGGTGCTCTTGTCGTCAATCTAACAGAACGACATGACCCAATTAAGCAAGTCTGGAATGTCAGAGTACCAGGAACTGGAGCAAATGCTCGTAGAAGGGAGAAGTTCAGAGTCGGTGACAGATCGCTACCCAGAGCTTGATAAAAAAATACTCTGGCAATCCAGCTGCCACCGGCTCAGCGTCTCCACAGGCAGCCAAACAAGCCTACCGTGACATGTCGGTTGAAACGGGGGGCCTATTTAAGCAAGTGTTCGTCTTACTTAGGTTATTTCTTGTGTGTCCCGTCACTTCTTGCGAATGTGAACGGATTTTTTCAGCTTCATTGAACGATGACACAGAGGAGACTGAACCATGTCTGTGTTTGCTATGTCTACAAAGACCTACTCGACGAGGCCGATGTAGAAGAACTGGCGAAATCATTCGCTGGACGTTCCGAGATACGTAGAAGTGTATACGGAAATTATTGATTCAGCACATTTCACTGAGCATCGCCAGAAATAAGGATACTTAGATGCAAAATGGCCCTATCTTTTGTAGGGGGGACCGGGGACAATTATAACAAAAACACTAAAAAGTTGACATGAATATATTGTTGCAGTCACTGCATGGGTTGGAAACATACACCTGTGTGCCACACACCTTGGACAGTATTTTGATATAACTGATATTATAGTTGAGAAAAACTGGTCGATTTAAACAATAGTTACATGTGACCCAAATGAAATGGTCAATATTGTAACAGGTGGGTCAATTGTAACAGCGGTCTGTTAAATAAAATTATACAAATGAGGTCTGATCTGAAATTCTGAAGTAACACGTGGAATTGTTATGAGCTTTAGGCTATATAGAAACATGTTCAATCCAAATGGAGGTAACAGAACAAATAGGAATTACACTGAATAATTAGTGAAGATGGAAACGCCCTCGATAATATTACCAACTTGACTCATTATTCTTGTTTATGCTTATTGGTAAAATTTTCAAAGAGAAAGGCGCAAGTTCTCTTTTGGGTTTAATTTCTTTAAATTCTGGTACAGCGCCATAGAATATCATTTTAGTTATGACGCTTTATAAATGCATTAAATATAAATATATATAACCCACAGGTCGGACCTTATATCCCAAAATTATCCGCGTAGTAGTTGTTCTTTATTTAGTTATGGGTAGGGAACTGCATGTTCAATCAGTCACGCGGTAAATATATGGATTGATAACTTTGTATTGACCGCGAATGATGTTAGAAATATCCAAATGGCCCTTGATAGGAAAAAGATTCTCCACCCATGGTGTAAAGGGTTGTAGAGTCTTGGAGCAGTTGTTTCTCCAAAGTCCTTTTCCACCCAAAGTTAGCTAGATTCCTATTCAGCACAGTTAGTTCTGAACTTGATCTGTTTACAATGTTTTCAGTTTTTGACCTCTGTTGACCTCAGATGACATTTGACCTCTCCCAGCAACAACAGAGATTATGTACTCATTACAACCCCTAATTTTCACTCTCGCTTTGTGCGCATTTTTTTCGACTTGTTCTAAATGTGCCATTTACGATACTACAAATTTCGCGCACTCCGCGCGCAGTGGCCTACTCTAGGTTTTCCCTTGTCTTGTCATGTGGCATTATTTGCCGATACAATGCAACACTCGGACGAAACTAATTCTTTTCGCGAGCTCCGCGCGCAGTTAGGCTGATCCTTTCACATCCCACGTAACGTCATCTGACCCAAAGAAAGGACAATAACACATTTGCCCGCATCGCGCGCATTGGCAGCGGTGCCAGGTAGTGCAGCAGTCGGGATTTTTTCATCTTCCAAAACCTACCCAGTTAGAATTTCAGACCCTACACCACACCCCTAATCAGAAGGTCCTAGCCACGTCCCTGCCTTCAACCTATGTATGAATTCTAGTAATAGTCTGTATCGTCAAGTTATGTTATTTAGAAGGTTTTGGGTATTTGACCGGCATTTTGTGTTTGGAAACGGTTAGGTATCACCTTCACGGGGGAGGGTTATTATGTGAACTCTCTGGTTTCTGGATACACACAATTATAACACTTTGTTTCAATTCGAAACATTTCTCAGAAATTATTACCAATAAAGAGTAGCTTTACAAATGTGGAATGACTATATCATATTTCATACTACATAGTAGGACACTGATAATATTTTCTAGATGTTATTAAATGGAATCCGAGAGTTAGCTTTTTTTATTACTATTTTTTATAAGATTTATTAATCATGTTTTTACAGCAAACAGATAATTTTAACATCCCTATTAATGACAGAGATAAAGTAGCGATCCACCGCCTTATTCGATCGGCCGTCTCGTCTGCACAGACTGTATGGATGAAGATGATAAACATAAATCTGTTTCTCAATGCTCATATATTTTCTGATGAATGGTAAGAAGTAATCATCATAACAAAAAATCAAGAATGAATGAGATTAAAACCGTTTCTATGGCGTATGTGCTAACGCCAAACTGGCAACCTGAATTGTGGGGCCCATCGCCGAAGCCGAAGTCGTAAACGTGCGATTATGGAAACACGGGATTATTACACAGTTATAGGTATATCCAGGCGCGTTATCACCGAGGTGGTTCCCGTGTTTCAACCTCCACCCCACACACACACAACACACACCCAAGCGCGAAAACTATTTAGTTTATCGATTTTATTGCTGTTTGAGTCACAAATATTGCACATTTTGCATCTAGAGTCCTGTGAACATTTATTTTTTTCGCCAATTCTCCCTACCTCGGGTCCTGGGAAACGATATCACCTCAATGACAAATCTTTGGCTGTGCGCCGGGGTTTAACCCTTTTTCATAATCCTACCAGTGGCACTTCATCCCAACTTTATAGAATATCTGGTTATGACTGTCTGAAGTATATGTCAATTTTGTGAAAGAAAAATGACAACACGACACTTTTTCTAACATCAATTCTTCAACTTTTCTGGAAGACTTTGTTATTCTTTTAAAATGCATTATATATTATATACACATACGGCCGACAGATATCAACTATGGCCAAATTACATAAGACCGTAAAGTACCGATATTATAATGAATATCATTCCGATTTCAGTGTTAATAGTCGTGCATAAAAAACAATAGAAAATCAAAGAAATTTCACCAAAGTAATGAAGTGACATCATCACTGAATGGACTTTTCCCGATTTGGTAATAAAATGAATACATTTTTACATGTTTTATCTCTCCGTTGGAACATAGTAGAGAGATGAAATCTACACTAGTGTATGGAATGGTATTATCATAGCCCTAACGAGAACCTGGATGCAACAATGAAACGGCACTACAACTTAAGACCCATTTCTTCGCTCGCAAGAGAATTCACATCTCAGGAGTCATAATTTGTATTGGTCAAAGTGTAATACATAACCATCAACTGAGCTGACCAGTACTACATATATCTGGCAGATTTGGGGTGGGAGAAATTATTACTAATGTTTATTACTTTGTCAAGACCATCCTCTTGTTTTTTTTTCTACAGGTGAATAGTACGTTTACGATTGTTTCAACAACCCATGCTCGAACGTGCTAATACATTGCCGTCGGTCGGAGTGCCTAAATTTGGAGTGTAGAGTGGTCTCATGTCTGAAGAATTTTACGCCGAGTTTTGCGTGACGCTCTATAATTCTCTACCGAACTGTAGACATTGAAAATGGCGACATATACCTATAATATCAGTAACTCCTCGGACGTTATTGCTCCGGTAAATGAGATCATAATGACGACGGACACCTACAATGACAGCGGGTGTGATATTATGGAAACATTGGAGCAGACCACAGCGTCTCACCTCTACAACTTGTCTCTAGTCCTGCTGTTCATCATCGGTATCCTTAGTAACGGGAGCCTTATTCTCCTCTTCTTAAGAGTCAAAAGTCTCCGTGACGTCAACAATGCCTTCATTATTAACCTCGTGATCGGGGATCTCCTATATACCACCGTCTTTATTCCCATCAAGATTTACGAGAAGTTTTACTTTCTCCGTCCGCTGGGTCTGTATTTCTGTTACTTCTCCATATCGATAAACTACACCTCACAAGACGTGTCCATCTTATCACTAACCGCGCTTAGTTTTCTCCGATTTCGCGCGGTGGTTCTACCCCTTAATCGACCGCCGGTGAGGCGTAAGTGTATCACACTAGCGGTCTGCGTCATTATATGGGTGGTTTCGTTCTCTCTGGCGCTCAGTGCGACCACACATTGTAAGCTTGTGACTTTTACTGACTGTAACTCCAAAGTGTGGCGCTTACATTTGTTGCAAACATGGGAACTCTTTTTCAAATGGTACAGCCTGGTGCAGTTTGGACTCCTGTTTCTCATTCCTCTGATAGCTATATCGATATTATATGGGACAATGGCTTACAAATTGTTCCACGTTAGCTTACCAATGGGAAGTTCATCAGATGGTGGTCATGTCAATACCTCTCGGCGTCGCCTAGCCACAATCGTTCTAATTCTGGTGATTACATTTGCCCTCTGCTGGTTCCCGTACCATATTTATGGGTTGATTACCCAGTTCCAAAATCAGGAAGATCCCGTGTTAGATGGAGAGAGCAAATCACTATTCCGAGATGTACAGTTTTTCCTCACGATGCTCTCCTCCGTGCTCAATCCTCTTATTTTATACCTAACCAGTTCCGCCTTCAGAAAGCATCTGGCTAACACAATTTGTTGTGCATGCAAAAGCAAACGTTGGCTGAGGGTTGAAACTAACATAACGACCTTGCGTCACATTGGCAAGTCAACATCGAATCAGAAGCAAAATTCTAGTTTCCGACCTCAAACGACCACTGCTATGTGATTTGTTCTATTTAGTGTCCGATGGCTGGGTCCCCGAAAAGTGGCGGAGCTACCATATATCCAGAGGAGCAGCAGCCCAGCTCACTCAAATGGAATAATGACGCCCTGTTCAACTATACTCTACCTATTTTCTACACCACTAAAGCGCCCGAAACCACTATACTTGTTCACACTGACCGGGATCCCTAGCTCCGCTACTGTCTCCGGAGTCAAGACTCAAAGATCAGTGCCTCACAGAATCGCCTCTTACCCTGCGTCCTTGTTTCCACCCATGGATGGCGAACAAGGGGGGCATTTAGAGTGGGTGACGGAATATCCAATATTCCCAATAATTAATTTGGTCATATGTAAAAACAATGAATTATGATTTTCTGAGAGAAAAAAAAGAAAAGAAAAATATTGCTACTTTTTGCCAGGAAAGTGATATTTCATGAGAAGTATGGCTGAAAATGATGACAATTTTCAAATGCCTTTTTCGCAGCTATTATTCGATCTAAGACCACTAGGGGTGCATCGAAGCGCTTGATCATAAAAAGGGCATCGTCTTCCCCATATATCATACCCCCCCGTTGTACCCCCCCCCCCGCATAGTCTGTGGTTGCAGTGGTTCACGGGTGATGCGTGGTGATATTGTTATATATTGTGGTTCGCTCGTGTATGTGTTCTATTTATCGT
>JAODUJ010214556.1:0-10537 GCA_027564615.1 Psolus chitonoides
AGTGTTTCGACACCGACACCGACACCAGATCCCTCATGGTGTCGACACCGACACCGGTGTCGGTCAGCACAACACTGTGCCTGACTAACAGTTAACAGTGTCACTAGCTACACAACCTGCCTAGCGATAGCCTAACACTAGGCTCTGCGGTATACTACATTAGCCTCACACATGTACACATCTGCAGCGGCCCATCTACAGAACTGTGGACAAATTGTGATTCAGATTGTTCGTGATTGCCAACACAAAACCAAAAGAGAAGCCAATAATCCAACGAGAAATTATTTATTTCCTACGCAATATCAATAGTCGTAGGAATCCAACGGAAAGAGTCAAAATATGTAGAATTTTACGGAGTACGATTTTTCGGCTGTTCTGCACAGTGCTTATCTTATGAATGAAATGACTGTCAAGAAGAACGAGATCTCACATTACCAAGAACTGCTTACGCAATGAAATTGAAAACAATATCACATGATTGGTTCACCAAACCCACAATAAATGTTCAATTATGATGAAAGTAGAGACATGCTATGAGTTGTCATAAATTGTCCGCCCTAATAATGCGGTCTGCAAACTATTTAGGCCATGGCCCAGTCAAAATTGTTGGCGGAACCAGCGAAAAATGGGGACATCAGGAGCCTGGTTCCAGGCAAATTTTATCAGCTCGCGAGAAATTGTAGGCCCAAATGAAGCCATGGGTAATAGCAGTAATGTGTAAATCCATCACACACGTGTGTATGAATGTATGTATATTTTGATCCTCCTCAAGCAGGAACTCACGAACTCTAACATTCATGTATAACATCCATGATTATGAATTGTTAATTGGAATAACAACTCTGTGTAATTCTTTTAAAAAAGACCATTCAAGGAGACTCTAAACAGACCTACCCATCAGAACTGGTATACCCCCCCCCCCCCCCCCCCCCCCCCCTGCTCTCCAGCTTTTCTCGTGAAATGCCTGTAAATTCACCCGAAGTTTTTACGATAGTCTGCGAGAAATTCGGGGTTCGACGAAATTGGTTTCCGGGAAATTTACATTTTTCTGGCCCCGATTTTCGTCATTTAGTGGCAACCCAATCAAAGATCACTCTCTCGAAGGTTATAACTTTTTTCACTATTTCTGGAATCTTTCTCGGGTTTGGGTTGGGACCAATAGGTTTCGGACTGTCAGTCTAAAGGCAAATAATCCATGTTCGACAAAAATAAAACCAGATCTAATATTTATAAATGCATATATCAATATATTTGGCAGTGTTGGATCAATGAAATGAAAATTTACTTCTTGCAACAAACCTTTGCTACAGCAATGTAAAAAGTATGTTCAAGTCAGTTTGAAAATATCTATGCTCCTGCCTATGGTGATTAAGGTTTACACCAATCTCCACTAGTTTTGGTTAAAATGGGTTCCTTGCAAAAACCACAACCTTCATGAGAGAACAACTCGTTTCAAATTGTTGGGTCCCAATTAGTTACAACCAAGAACTTATGGGTGATGTTGTTGAATTTTACAAAAACACTGACCACCACTCCAGTGTTCAGCTTCAACAGAGCTCTGCAGGTGCGACCATGGGACTTTAAACCAAAAATTACTGTTGTTCTAGTGTAGCGCCATGGTATTCTAGAGTTTTAGGACAGAAACGCAACTGTGTGTGTCTCGTACGGTATAGGGAGAGCAGTTTGATTTTTTTTATAGAGCGCCCTCTCGACGAGATATCTCGGCGAGATATGCGAGAGCCTGAGAAGTGTTAAGGCTTGAAAAGTCCACGATTAGTCAGGCGCGCTTGCCAAAGTTTTCGGGACAGCAAAATGTCCTCATTTCGAAAGGGATTAAATTATTGCTATCCAAACTCACTGAGCTCCTCGAAACACATGTAGGCAGTACTAGTCCTTTCATAATTGTTAAATTTCTCTAACTTTCACTGATTTCTTGTACGTAAAGACGTACTTTTATGAGACGGACTCTCTGACTTTCATAGCTCTCCCCATCAGCTCATGGAATTCTGTGGGCAAGGGCGCAACCACGTGTTGAAAGATGGGGGGTGGGGGGTCCAGAGCAGCCAATATCAACTGATAGAACCGCCGCGATACATCGCACACACACAAACGTATGTAAGGTCTTCCAGAAGTTGGGGAGGTCCACATGAAAGTGTGGGGGGGGGGGGTCATCGTGACCCCCCCGACCCCCTAGTGGTTGCACCATTGCTCAATGGGCAGGGATCTCCAATGTAATAATAGTAATCATAATAATATATTTGAAAAATGAAAATGAAAAATAAATAATAATAGTAATATTAATAATGTTCTTCTGTTTATTTCTTGTCGGTGTCCTGGCCTGACTTTTTTAAGCTTGCTTCTGCCAGGTCCAATTCCTCCACTTGGCCACCTCGCAATTTTCACATCAATTGTGCTATTCAGTCCTGTCATATTTCACCAGCGTAGCCATAGGGGGACAGGGCGGTCACCCCGACTTTTGGTCAAAAAGGGGCATTGTCGGTACATTTGTGGTTCCGTCTGTAGACAAATTTGTACGCTTGTTGGTACATTTCGCTTCCCCTCCCCCACTTTCGACACCCAAGCTACGCTAGTGTATACACTCATTATGTTGTATTTCATCTTGTTAATTATTTGTTGAAGTGGAAATAAAAAGTTTCAAATATGTTTAGATCATAGACTATATTCCCAGATCCTAGTCCCAAATTGTCATTTTTTCGTAGGCCCACAAATGTCACCGAATTGATCTTTTGAGGCCTACTGTATGCCGTCATTATTAATATGGAGGCCTCTTCCGGGGAAGATTAGCTCCTAGCTAACAGAGTTATCCTCTCGAAATTATTAACAAAATAAATAAAAGTTACAGGATACTATTTTTAAATGGTTTCATATGGTCACAAAATGCATCATAAGTTCGATAGTTAGTTGAAGTAGCCCACGTAACCTGTCACCAATTTTTGAGCACCTAAAACCTCATTTTTCACATGCAGGGGGCAGATCTAGAAAAAAAGTCTCAGAATGGTCAAGAAAGTGTTAATTAATAACGACGTTACCTAAAATATTAACAATTTATACTGGTCTGCCCGCAAATCTATGCTGTTGGTTCATCCGTATGCAATACAGAAACTGGCTGTGAACATTCTAATATGGATATTTACCGATATCGATATTTAACATGATCGATGTTTACCGATATATCGATTTGACACCGATAGTTTAGTGTCTATCGATTTTCGGTAGTTTGCGATATTTTTCTTCCGCCCCTCCCCCTCCTTTGAGGAACCTGGATCCGCCACTGAACTGCCTTCAAATCTGCAATCAAACCCATATTCTATGAATCTAGGGTCACCTGGCTATTTTACTCTCCATACTCCGTTGTAGTCTGGTACTCCGTTGTAATCTGTGGTATCGTGGTGTAGTGTTAGGAGTGAGCACTTCCACCACAGAGTCCCGGGTTCAATCCATGGCCTGGCTTATCAAAAAGCTGTTCTGGCTTGGTCCGACAGCTTCACTGCAGTTGTTGATTTCGTTGTGATGGGAGAAGCAAGGGAAAATAGGTTCGTTGGTTAGGTTCGGCACGGCTGCCCTGCAGTGATGACGGACAGGTTGCTACCACCTCAGCATTTAGGAAAGTGGCTAAAGGCTGAGAGTTTCACTCACGTCCGTCGGATGGGGACGTAAAATGGCGTTACCGGGAGCAGGATGAGATTGTAATAGTTACATGCCTGTCTCGTTACGCTCTAAACACTCTTCGAAAAGAGAAGGCGAGCTATCAACGATGTTCATCAATGATCACATTTGGCTTCCGGGTTTCTGGATGAGCTTCAGTAGATAGAGCTTCCTGAACCCGTAGATACTACACTAAACTATCGTTTCCAAAGTCATTTGAGATCAACAGAGAACACACTGTAAACCTCCCAAACACAATATACTGTATATGAAGAATGTCAGCCTTCTTCAATATAATACTTGGCATCACTATCATAGCTTTGGTGCCGAAAGTGGGTGCAGAGGAGGCAAAATGTATGGACACCCATACAGATTTGCCTACAAAACCACAAATGTACAGACAAAACCCCATTTACAATATTAACACCTACATTCGGTTGATAATAGCTGGATTTACATATTTTAAATCACATAATTAACATGTTTTCGGGTTAAAGATGTGACCTACGCTGTTTTAGTGAATTTTTCTCACAATATTTGAAAAATTACCCTTCAACTCAGATCGTGGCTTCAAAGAATGCAAATGAGTGGACAAGGGTCATAGCAAGACAAATTTGAAGGAAGATTAGGGGACCTCCGGTATACATTGTAGTTGACTATGATTCATTCAGATTGCGTGTGGCCACACAGAGTAGGCTACGTAACCTCGTTGTTTTTAGCACTGTTCAAAATGTCATTTGAGGTCAACAGACTAGGTCAAAAACTGAAACATCTTAATCGCTATATTGGAAAGAACAACAACTTTTACTAATTTCCATATTTGGCAACCCTATGGTGGTAGCGTTCTGTAGTGGTATGAGTGAGCGCTTTCACCGCAGAGTCCTGGGTTCAATCCCAAGCCTGGCTCGTCGAAAAGCTGTTCTGCAGTGGTGGATAGTTTTGCAATTTCTGGCTTAGTCTGACAGCTGTACTGCAATTGTTGACTTTGTTGTGATAAGAGAGCAATTTAGGGACAAATAGGTTCATTGGTAGGTTCGGCAAGGCTGTCCTGCAGAGATGACTGACAGGTTGCTACCACCTCTCTCGGCATTGAGGAAAGTGGCTAAAGGCTGAGAGGTTCACTCACGTCCGTCAGATGGGGACGTAAAATGGCGGTCCCGGGAGCAGGATGGGATCGTAATAGCTACACGCCTGCCACGTTATGCTCTGAACACTCTTTGAAAAGAGAAGGCGAGCTATAGCCGGTGTTCATCCATGATCACACTTGGCTTCCGGGTTCCTAGATGAGCTTCAGTAGAGCTTCCCGAACCCGTAGATACTAAACTAAACATTCTGTGACAACATAAATAACTGTGTGAAAATAACCCACATTTTAGCATCGAGAAGAAAAACTGAACTCGGTTTCAAAAGTCCCATCACAATAACATGTTCAGTTATTGAGTTATTGATTATTTAGGTTTATTCAAATCTTATCTTCAGTTCAGTATCTGGCAACATTTGTGATGTTCAGTAGTGTTCATCAACTAAATAGACAACTATTAGAGATAGCTCAAGAATAGATATTCACATGGGGTTTTCATTTGATAATTGATTATATAGAAAAAGTAAAATTTTCCATACATCATGTTAGCTTTTCATTTTTGGTTGGGACTATCCTATAAAAACTTTTGTAGGCCTTATGTGCACTAAAATTATAAGCCCAAGAGTAACAAAGAGACTGAGATCTTTCAATTTTCTAATTTTTTGCTTTGGACACAGGCAAATTCTAAAGGAAACTGTGCCAGGCACCACACTTTGTGCCCACCACTTCATGCAGAGGTTCTTCATAGGCAGCAATTTTTTGTAGACCCCAAATTGTTTGTTCGACCCTAAATTGTTTGTAGACCTTGAGTTTCTTTGTAGACCAGAAATTTTGTATATAAGCCCTAAAATGATTGTGGGCTGTACATTTTTTATATGCTATAGTCACAGTGCGCACTATGCTTACTGTGCCTACTGTGAGTGCCTATCGTATAATATGGACCAGTGAGTAATAACCACTAGTAATAACCCTTAGCGCACAGAGCCAGTTTCACCGGGGGGCTTTGGCTAGACAAGCGTCTCAAGAGCTGAAAGCGCAGCTTAAGCCTGGCCCTTTGTCTGCCTCATTTGGGCAGTCTGACGCTCCAGTGGTTCTCCAGCCTCCTGCTCCAATATCCCGGTGCATAGCGCGCAGTGACAAACCCTGCATGGTCAGGGGAAGAGATGGGTGTCATCAACACCAGGTGTGTGCTTAAGGGTTAATTGGATCAAATTAGAGGGCTACCTTCAGGAATTAGCCCTGCCCTCTCTGCATGACACATCAAACATGGTCTTTGGCAGTATATACAATTTGATATTCATACAAATCATTTTAGACTCTGGCATCAATCCAGTGAGTAATGGAGCCCTGTTCTCAGTTGGTTTCAGAAAATTAGGTGTTCTGGGTCGATTGAGCAAGGTTCTTCTACAGTGATGATGAACAGGTTTCTAACACAACTAACTATCTTGTGAGTGTGTTCGGTTTAGGAAAATTAGGTCTTGTGGGTCCATTCAGCAGGTTGTTCCACAGTAATGATCAACAGGTTGCTACAATTCCCAGTGGAGCCAAGTTACTTTTCACTGAATCAGGATCTCCAAACCAACAGACATTTGTCCACTTGATAATGTAAAACAAAAATGACTATCAAATACAAAATAATTTTTCTTAATTTTGAATTTTCAGGAACACCTTTCTTATTTTCACTTTGTTGGCCGGGTGGTAAGCATGGCCATCTTCCATGGGCATTACATCGATGGCGGCTTCACGATGCCATTCTACAAACAACTCTTGGGAAAGCCAGTCAGTCTAGAGGACATGGAATCTGTTGACCCTGATTTATATAACAGTTTACATTGGATACTGTGAGTATGATGTATAAACTGAGGCCAGGGGAGGGCGGGGTGTGGTGGGACTGGAGGGAATTAGGTGCAGTGTAATTTCCACTTACATTGATGGCAACTACATGATGCCTTACTACAAACAACTCCTGGGCAAGCTAGTCAGTCTAGAAGACATGGAATCTGTTGACCCTGATTTTTATAACAGTTTACATCGGATACTGTGAGTAATATGTATGAACTGAGGCCAGGGGAGGGTGGGGTGGAGTGGGACTGGAGGGAATTAGGTGGAGTGTAATTTCCACTTACATTGATGGCAACTTCAAGTCTAGAAGACATGGAATCTGTTGACCTTGATTTATATAACAGTTTACATTGGATACTGTGAGTATGATGTATGAACTGAGGCCAGGGGAGGTTGGGGTGGCAGCGGAGGGAATTAGGTGCGGTGTTATTTCCACTTGCATTGATGGCAACTTCATGATGCCATTCTACAAACAACTCTTGGGCAAGTCAGTCAGTATACATGGAATCTGTTGACCCTGTTGTATATGTAATGGTTTATTTTGGATACTGTGTTGGGTCTGTGGCTGGTGAGGTTTGAGGTTAGGGGGCAGACAGTTGTATAATATATAGTTGCCATTCTTAAACCACAAATCTAGTCGGGTTCGATAATTAGCCTAGAAGACATGAAATATTTTAATTATGATTCATGATGCTTCACATTCAGTGAGGTCGGGGTGGAGAGAGGCAGGGCAGATAAAAGATTGGGTTGATGTTGGGGTGGGAGATGTATAGTTGGTTGGGTTGAGTTACAATCTGATATACCAATCTACAGACCACTTAGCCCAGTAGGGAGGGGTGGGAGCCCTTGAGAATTTTGTCCCCATAGAAAGTTAGTTAGCTATTTAGAATTTGTGTGTTCTTTTGTTTTAACTCTGCAGGAAAAATGACATAACAGAAATTTTAGAAAACACATTTTCAGTGGACCATGATTCCTTCGGTCATCTGCAATGCCATGAGCTAAAACCCGGTGGCAGCAACATCCCAGTTTCAGAAGAGAACAAGAGAGAATATGTCAAGTGAGTTGTCTGTTGAAATTTGTTAAATAAGTGAAAATTCAGACCAATGAACTGTTTTAATTTTGCTGAAAAGATAAAAATAGTTTTGTATGGCTGCTTGTGGATTTTAGTGTTTTCTTACACGTCAACTGTGAGCTACTTCAGAACATGACTAGTAGTCTCTATTAAAAGGATAATCCAGGCAAAAAATAATTCGATAATTTCATTTGCGGAAAAACCCTTATTTATCACAGTTGTCAATTTAGCTGACAAATGGATTTGAACATCAGTCTTACAGACACTCTCTCAGCTATCACAAATATTTGAATGAGTGTATTTTATTGTTATGCATCGGTACAGTTGGTTTTAAATACTCCCACTAACAATCCAGGTTTGGCAACCCAATCATTGGCTCGCAAAAGATTTTTAGCTGGATCGCAAAATGGTTGATATTCCTGTGGTATAATAATGATACATTTACCCGGCACGGGAGCATGATCTCGGATTGGGTTGCGACTAAATGCCAAACATTTTGGCCTTACCAGATTGTGGACCACAACTATTATATGGATTGAAATCGCTTCCTTGTAATCGATGAGACATGGGCTATAACTCATGTACTGAGGGGGGGTCGGGGAGACCAAGGGGCATCCACCGCACGACACAGCTGGCTGTCGCTGCGCTGCCATTGTTTATATACACATTTGTATTTTCTGATATCTGTATTATTTTATAGTACATGTGGGTACACAAATTTCCATTTTGGAGCAATGAAGTTTTACTTACCATGGTCCTAGAAGTAAGACATTTGGTGATCATGCTTTTTCTGTGGTGGGGCCAAGAGAATGGAACAAATTACCAGGGGATCTAAAATCTAGTAGTTCGTTTACCAGTTTCAGGAACAAACTTGAAACTGATCTATTTAACATCACCTTTCAGTAAGTTTGGTTTTTGGCAGTTTTAGAAGTATGAATTAATCACTGTTGTTTGTAGAGTGCCACTGATTATAGTGTCTACAGAAGTGAATGCTATATAAGTGTTGTTTATCATTATTATTATTATTACTTACTGGAGCATTCCAGCAGTTACGTAATAGCTCTAATGGCTCAGCACCCCGGGCACATAGTAGAGAAAGTATAGTAGCAATGCAGTGAAGAGTCCTGTGTGGAGCAGTGAAGAGTTCCTGCTGGCTTGTGAAAGTTACAGGCCTGGTACATAAACGGTTAACCAAGTCACTGATAGGGTTACATTGACCGATATTCATTGCGCTTCCCATATATCTGCAATGGGCTGTTGGAAAGCCAGACATAGAACAGTGGGATAACCCTTTATGTACAGAGGGAGGATTCTGGGGTTGGGGAGGTAAGGGGGCATCCACAACGTGACACAGCTGACTGCTGCCACCATTGTTTGCGAATTCCAGCTGTTACGTAATAGCTTTCATGGCTCAACACCCTGGGCACACGGTAGAGAGAGTCCAGTTGCAGTGCAGTGATGAATTCTGTGTGATGCAGTGCAGAGCTCCTACTGGCTTGTCAAAATTACAGGCTTGGTTAAGATTTCATGCAGCTGATGCACATTGTCTACAGGAGCTGTTTCCCTCAGAATTAGAACATTGATTTATCCTAAAAATATATAGCCATGAAAGAATTACCGAGAGCTTTTCGTTGAAACAGTGGCATCACACATGTTGCCAGATGATGTAATTGAATTGAATAAAAAATTATTTCCAAAATTGATCACTCAAAAACTGAACCTGCTATTGCAAACGTAGTGTAAATGTAATTTGATTTTTCATTCCTAATTACCCTAGTAATAATTATCCTAATTATATGACTGTTTTATTTGTTTTGAACTTTTAACACCTTTAATTCTACAGCAATGAATTTGTGCTGGAATATATAAATGTCAATGTTTTCTTCATCTCCCAGGTTATATGTGCAATGGAGGTTTCTACGAGGTATTGAACCACAGTTTTTAGCACTACAGAAGGGCTTCCATGAGCTCATCCCGTCTCATCTGCTAAAACCATTTGACGAGAGGGAACTCGAGGTAGGTCAACTTGGTCAAAATTGAAAAAATATCCATATTTAGGTATGGTGTCATCGTTCCCGATCTGAATCAAAAACAAACAAAAACTGAGTATCATATTTTTACGTAAAATTCAAGCAAGCACATTTTCACCAGACTGAAGGTATTTTTCGTAAACTTTCACATCGTAAAAATGTAAGTTGTCGGACTTAGAACTCACAACCCAGACATAATCATTGGTACAGAAACAAGGCCAAGTAGTGTAAATAATAATGAATTTTTCAGAAAAAATATCCATATTTAGGTATGGTGTCATCGTTCCCGATCTGAATCCAAAACAAACAAAAACTGAGTATCATATGTTTACGTAAAATTCAAGCAAGCACATTTTTACCAGACTGAAGGTATTTTTTGTATACTTTCACGTCGTAAAAATATAAGTTGTCACATAATCATTGGTACAGAAACAAGGCCAAGTATTGTAAACAATAATGAAATTTTCCAAAAAAATCTACAGGAAAGACTAGGAAGACAAAACATTGTCCACCTTTGAAATGTTCCTATAGCCCGGCTGCCAACCAATAAGGATTTTCATTGTAAATAGCGATTGTTTTCTTCCAAAATCAGAATATTAGGATTTTTCTTTCGAAATTTTGAGATTTCGAGTCCAAGGTATTGTCTTTTGATTCCTTGCCAGAGGCAAAAGGAATCTATGCAGTCACGCATGTGTGTGTCTGTCTGTCTGTGTGTGTGTCTGTCTGTGACACCGGCTTGTAATCACGATAACTCAAATAGGGTATATTGGATCAGTCTCATACTTGGTGGGTAGGTTACCCATAGTGAGTAGATGGTCCCTATTGTTTTTGGTGCCAATCTCATTA
>JAODUJ010214667.1:0-10534 GCA_027564615.1 Psolus chitonoides
GCGGGGCCAGGGGGAGAGGTAGGGTCACATGCGACCCAGACATGGTCTAAAAGATTAGACTATGCATACGGTGGACGGTCGCCTGCCAACACACCTCTGCAAAGAGCATGACGTGTTTCCATGGTTACTACACACACAAAAGTAGCGTTTATAAATTAGGTCTTTAACCCATGGCTGATAGGAAGGGGGAATTTGCGCCACAATACCGAGAGGAGGGTGAAGTCCATCCTTTTTGTTCGCAACAGCCCGGGGTCGTCACGCCAAAGTGCCCCTGCATCCCGATGCTCGAAATTTGAGGCATCTACTGGCAGTTTCGAGCTATGCGTGGCCAGAGGAAGAGCCACATGCGACCCAGACATGGTCTAAGGGGTTAACGGGAGCCCTGATGTGATGACCAAGGTTCAAAGTAGAAGTGCTAGACATCAATTTTTACAGGACAATTCTGGCGCTTTCAATGCCTTTGTCCGAAATTAGGACAGTGGATACTACTACTTTAAATAGAGGCCAATATTTGTAAGAGGATTCGATCCTTCTCTGATTTCAACTTCAGTGGGGCGTTCCATTTGCAGACAGGGGAGCTGAAAGATGAATTAGTTTGGGCCTGTTAAGGCACTCGTGATAATTAAACTACGATGGAATTCGTGATCCTCTCATTGAGACTTCAATAATGAGTTACCTCACATTCTATCAAAGGTACATCAATCTTAATAAACACTTACATCAGCTTTCTTAGTATAATACATACATACATCAGCTTTCTTAGTATAAACCCACTATACCAGGAAATCATAATTAGTATCATTCCCCTCGTCGAATCGCCAGGGACTTGTTTAACTTTCACCTAGTATATATATCATCCATCAAACTGCCGCCAGGTCTTAAAACGTTGATTTAGCTCAGTCAAAGAAAACGAGCCGAGGGGTTTCCCCTTGATCTGGCTCAAGTTTCAGGATATAGCGAATCCTTCAGAGATCGTGTTTCATCCATGTGCGAGTTGTTTGGCATACTCTTAAAATGCTTTGGAACTATATCCAACAACGGATAATAACCATTATAAAATGCGGTTCAATTAGTGACCGAGAACGCAATTAATACCAGTGTTTTGCAGAAGGCTCATAATAATGGCGCTATTTAAGTCCATGAATGTGGGAGGGCTGTATTGTCAGATGATAAATAATCAGACGATGGATTTCGCGTTTTTATTTCACATTTGAAAACGATGTCAGCCAATACCCAAAACAACCCTTTCGGGTCACCATAAACATCATCACCTTCCACCACTCCCGGCCCCAGCCTTCGCCCACCCCTAAGTAACCCGCACAGAAATGTTAAACATGTGCATGATATACACAATAATTATGGAAGCTACAGATAATACGAATAAACCACCAATATTTGGAAAGATAGATTCCAGTTGTCAGCCCCTATGTGCCTAACAAAAAAGAGCCCACCTATAAATAGGCGAAAATTATCTTTGGTAAATTGCAAGAGGTTAAATAGGTATAGAAATTACGTATATAGCTTTGGGTGATTCATAAAATAATAATTAATATATGTGACCTAGAAGATCGTCGGTTTCACATTGTCCACAATATGTTCCACAGTATCATGCTGCCAGTCGTTTAGACTACACGCCGACGAGCATGCATGTACACATGCACCTGTTGTCGCTGGTTATTGATTCTTCATTTTGGTCATGGCCAGGACAGCTCGACTGGCGCCAGCCAGCTCACGTACTCCTGCATAGTTAGTCTTTACATTCCAGTCGTTTATATATATTGCACAAGTTGCTGTCGATATCGGTTATATCGATTTTTCAGTCAAGGTTATCCACCACGGTTGACACTCGAAGTATATAAGCTGCTCGATCCCGCAGCCCTCGTCGCCGTGGTACCGTACTCTCTTCAATGCCGTATACGATGGAGCTACGACAATGTACTTTGTTATGCTACCAGGGGCGACTTTTGCTGCTCTTTAGATCTGCCTCCGATAGACTGTGGCGTCGGTTTACGATGGCAACCTGTAGATAACAATGAGATATACAGAGTTAACATGGCAGTGTTTCACAGGACATTGCTATATTCTAAATACAGTATTTGCCTTGTCATAGAAATCACAGGTTACTGGAAATTAGGTGACCTAAACAGTGATTTATTAATTCAGTTGACCATTACAGCATAAATGTTGTTGCAAATTTAATTATGGCGCAAGAGGCTCAGATTTTGCTCTTCGCATAATTCTAGTCATTGGTTGCAGGCCTGCTATACTATGTAGTGTCACCTCGCGATGTGTTTTATATGGCCTATCTGCAGATCCGTAAGCTGAGATATGCGGATTAAGTTCACAAATCACATACCAAACGACAGCCACCAGGTTCCAATGATGGGCGCAATGAATGTATAGAAGAGTGGGCAGGGGAGTACGGTGCCAACGATGAGGTTTCTCAATAAACAATGGTTGCATATTGTCACATCCACTCGAGGCCCCACCCTGATATTTCCAACCCACCTGCCCACACCACTGTATATGACCTCCCAGGTACCCCATTCCCCACTTACAAAGCACAGTGCTCAAAACAAGATCTGTCGCCACCCTGAGTATCCCATTGAAATGGTGCAAACTATGAGATAACTAACATCAACAAAATAAATTTGTAATTGTGTATATAAAATGTGCCCCGAGTTTCCACCCACGACTATTCTCGCCTATGACTGAACCCGGATTCGAGCGTAATCATAATATAAATACAGACAATTAATTAACTCTGATAACGTTGAAATTAAAGCTGTACATTATTCATGATGCATGCTTCTAGCGACATTGCGTTATCCTTGGTAAGTTACAGGTCAGCAGGAACAGATGGTCGAGATTTTTCACAACTATTGATAATGATTGGAATGCCTAACTGACACTGTAATATAAATCACTATCAATTCAGGCACATTATATCATATACAGGAATTACAACATATATATGACACAGGGAGTAAAGAGACTCAATATTTCTTACGTAATTTAGAAGGTCAAACCAAAAGAGAGGTCGAGGTTGATTATTTCAGCGCGATGATTTGCAGCTAATACTCGATTAGGAGCTACGTCGAGACACATTTTTCAAGACAACTTGTGTTTACAGTGCACGTTCAGGCAAAATAAAATATTCCTCATAAAATAGATGTTGTAGAGGAATGAACAAAATATGTTGACTGATGAAGATCCCATCTCTCTACATTATTACGATGGGCGAGATAAATAAGGTTTATTTATTCCATCACCGAGGTCACTTCAGAGATGAAATTTATTCAAACATATTTTGATCACCAAAATCTGATAGAGGAACATGCTATTAAATTGTACTACTGGTATAATTTTTATTGCTCTACAAATATTAAAATAGAATTTTAGAGTAATAATAATAATAATAGTGACATTTGGTCTAGCGCAATTTCCATTTATGAGACCAAAAGTCAGTCGACAATTTAGGTCAACAGTTCTGGGTTATTTTCCCTCGATTACATTATCACTTACGTTTTGTGATAGTTTGCCAAGTATTGATGAAAACGATGGTCTGTATTCCGGTTGCATGGCCCAGCACTGTTCCTGTACTCTCTGTAACGTTGAAGAAAATAGTGGAATATAAGTATTAAATTAACATAAAATATAACATAGACAGAATTGCAGCTAAGAATAATCAACATTCAAGCATATTTTGTATCACAAATGGTTATATATAGATAGAGACCTAGAGAACTAGATGGGCAAAAATTGGGAGGTACAGCAGTTTGAATACATGGGCTCGATGATTAGCAATTCCAACAAAGGTGAAAGAAAGCACGACAGATATTATCAGAGACGACTAGCATAATATAGCAAGAACAACAACATGGTAAACACCTGGAAAAGTCATGGATTGTTAAGAAATCTCAAACTTCACCTGCTCCGTGCTACAGTATTTTCCATTGCCACCTATGGATGTGAATCTTGAACGATGACAAAGAATGATAAAAGGAGAATTGACGCGTTTTGAAATGTGGTGTTACAGAAGACTTTCGCAAGTGTCGTGGAAAGATAAAAGATCAAACATCTTGGTACTCAACAAGATTAGTTCTGCATTGATGTTGAGAAAAGATGTCATGCAGAGGAAGCTCCGCTATTTCGGCTATGTTGTTAGGAAACACAACATCATGGAGAAGCAAATTGTACAGGTAGTAATGGGAAGGCAAGCGAGGCAGGGGACGTCCACCAGCTCCTTGGGTAGATGACATAAAGACACGGACCGGAAAGAAGATAAACGTGGTCACAAGTTGGATGGACAGAGTTGGATGGTGTAGCCTACTCTTGCAAAGAACACAGCTAGCAGCACAGAGAGAGATCCCCAATAGAAAGAATTATATGAGTTTTGCCTGTTTCCCAAAATCGAAAATTCTCAAAAATAACCTAACCATTTCTAACACTTCTAACAGTGTATATGTGGAGTGAAAATAGTCCGGCAACCAGGGAGGTCCCGAGATCGACTCCGGGCCGGTCCATACCAAAGACTTGAAAATGGTACCTGCTGCCATTTTTTATGCTCGGTGCTCAGCATTGAACAATGGAGTAGCCACAAATAGGCTTGGGACTCACCAGTCAGCCGATGTTCATGGCATCCAACAGTAACTACTGATAAAGAGGATCATGTGTTAGAAATTAAACACTTTTGTCAGTAGTGACTGTTGGAGGCTATGGGCATCGGGTGCACCAGTACTCAAACTTAGAGGAGTGTTGCACATTAAAGCAGCATCCCATCGTGCCATACCCTAAAATAGCAGAATAAGTTCTGGTTGTTGTGTTATAGTTGAAAAGTAAGGTCATGGGCTGAGATCCGTCCTCAGTGAGGGTATCAGGGATTCACTGGTCGAACAATTACTGTGTGAGAATGTTAAAGTCAATGGGAGCATCTTCAAAAAGTGGGGGTCCTGACCCCTCCCCCTCTCCCCTACACCCTTATGCCCCTGTTTAATGTGCTCGGAAATGGGTGATAGTCTAGTTAGCTTTAGCAGTGACTGAATTGGATAAATATTTACATGGACTAAGCAACCAGGACTCACCTTTATGGCAGATGGGCACCGTGCACAGTCTATGCTCGCCATCTGACCCTTGCACACCTTGTAGAGTATACTCTCCATGCAATCCTTCCGAAAAGGAAACCGACCAGCCAGTAACTCGAAAAGTATCGTCCTGAAATGTGAAGGAAAAAGAACAGGTTAAAGTATTCTTTCCTTCCACGTTTTTATCTCCTTGATCAGTTGATAGGTTAATTTGACCTAAGAACGGATAGAGGAAAATGAATGAATGAGGAAATGAGAAAATATATATATGGATGTATATATATACATACATGTATATATATATGGATGTATATAAACATACATTTTGGGACCGTTCCATATCTAGAGGAGGTCTAATTCTAGATGTGCTTTACCGTGTTCCCACAGGGAACTGGGGAGCAAAACATAGCGGGAGGAAGGATTTTACCAGGGATGAGCCAGGTTTTCCTCATTTCCTCATTCTTTGGGAATGGTTCTATCCATCATTTCGTGAATGATGAGGAGGAAGAAGACCATGATCCTTATATTTGTAGGAGCTTATCTGTAGGAGCTGGTCTAGACGGAAATTTTAACCAAAGCAAACCCACCAAGCGTGTGCCAAAATACCATTTTATGTGTGGGTGAGCAGCGAGTGGGTAGTGATCTGCACGGGCAAATATGTCATTGCCTGACAATTTTACCCACTCCCAACCCAATCACCTCTCCAACTAATCAATTCCTCCATGTTGTGGCTACAGCACTAGCACTGAACTTGATCGACATTAAAAACAGTCCTCCGCTATACCAGTCACGACATCAAACGAACCTCAAATAACTGGTGGTAAGTACTCACCCAAATGCAAAAACATCAGAGGCGCGGGTTTTGGCGTTGTTGTACATCAGGAAAGGTGGGACCACCGGTGCCCCCCTGAGCGTTTCTGGGGGTAGGTATTGGATCTCTCCTTTCTGTAAACAGGCATAGTTTGGTCTGGAAAGGAAGAAACATGGCAAAGTGTTAGTTACGCAGGTTAAATGCGCGGTCTTCTTCATAAGTAAGAATGTTGATAACTGTCTGATAAACATGTAATATGTGTTAATAATAGAGTACTGCAGTTAGTAAAACAACAACAAGTTATGACACAAATTGGCGCCCGATGTGGGATAGCAAAAATTCAGATTTTCTCGATGAAGACAAATAGAACACTAAAAGGTCACCCATGCAGGGGAGCAGGAGTAAAAAATATATTAGAAACACTCTACATTCTACAAACACTCTACAAATACATGTTAAAATGACTTCACACCCTATAATACTTTCCAACTAACATACTTTGAAGAACAGCCGAACAAATTGCTTTGCTCATTTGAAGAGAAAAATGGAAGATTATATTGAGAAATGTGGACTAGTTATTACTGGCCAATGGTATAATTTGGTCGCAGTCCAAACTATCAAGCGTCTCGATCTTATGGGAGTCGCATGCTCAAGTCATTCCTCGAGTCATTCAGGCTATGGCTTATTGTTAAGATCATAGCTGACAGTTGAGTCACTTTCCTGTTTTAATGACACATGATCGTAGTGACAAGGAGACATAGCTCCTTGCGACATTCGAGTTATGGGCACTGTCGAGCCCTTGTAATAAAAACCAAACCCTTTTATACTGAAACACGCAATTGTATAGAAGCTACATCAGACGCGAGTCATCCCCAATTATGCAACAGTAAGAAACCACCTCACCTGTCACAGTCGTCCGCGAGATGCGTATCACCCATCATGTCTATTTTGACCTTTGACTCGATGAAGACCGTCCGGGAGCTAAGGTGGGGGACCATGATGTCCTTGGCGTGGAGGTAGCTCATTCCCTGCGCAATCTGGCGAGCCACGTTGATTTTGGAGGATAGCGACATTTTGATGCACTCGAGGTGGATTCTTTTGTAAAGAGAGGGCCCCTTGTGAATACTGCAAGAAAAGGGGAAATAACTGGTGTAAATAAGCGGACGCTTACCAAGTTCAATAAATTCACAAATTTATTTTAGAAAAATATTAATCTGAACTTCTGGTAGCATTTTCAATGTTTTGAGGTGAGTGACCACACAAAGGAAATTGCTATTAAATCCTGGGAGGGGTGAGGAGTGTGAACCGCCAGAGGATTATGCGTAGGCCTACAGGTGTGTGGCTTGCTTTCTGAGCATGAGGTACCTGTTCATAAAGTCATGCATAATTTTTGTGGTAAAAATGAATTGCCAAAAAGGAGATTAGTTTGGAATATTTCAAATATATCTGTTTACATGCGTTTGGTATTGACAATGTTGTTATGCCTTGTATTAGTTGTATACAAGCCTATAGTTTAAATTTTGTACGCAACAGTAGCCATGGGTTGCGAATTATCGTGTGCTATATTAATGCACCAGCATATATAACACAGCAGAAGGTCACATAGCAACCGTCACTAAGCACCAGGTGTGTTCAAACAAGATTTTAATGAAGACGTACAGAGGTAATAATATCATTGTTTTCACCATAATTAGTATTCAATATATTGCTCACTAGATAGTGAACGCCATATATAGGCATGTAAACTGCATGCATCCAATTCCCACGATGCCCAATTTCCCACACGAACGCTCAACCTAGTTCCAGCTCCATCGTCACCCTGGTAATGTAAAGGTGTCGCAATTCGCACCTCTTGTGGCAACACGATAATTGATTCATCATTAAATTGACACAGCCGCATCAGCGGAGAGGCGCGTGTTCACTCCGTCGTTTAGCTGCTGTTGTCAAACTTACAGCATTTCGTTATGTAAACGATACGGTGGTCTGCACGCAATCTGACTATCCCATCCCGCTCAAAAAACCCACCCCAGGTGTAAGGATGGGGGGGTTGACAGAGCCGCAGCGCTGAAGCGCGTGTTTACTCCGTCGTATGTACACGATACGGTAGTCTACACGCAACCTGACTATCCCATCTCGCTAATACCCCCCCCCCCTAGGAGTGAAGATGGGGGGGGGAATTGACAACAGCTTAGGCGCGTTCTCACTCCGTCGCATAGCTGTTGTTCAAACTTGTATTTCGCTGATACGGTAGTCTACACGCAACCTGACTATCCCATCCCGCTCATACTCCCACCCTCAGGAGTGAGGATGGGAGAGAGGGAATTGACCATGTGAGCATGGTAGCCTATAGCCTAACCAAACAAATATCGCAGGCAGTGACATTCTAATCTAGGGGCCTATAGTTACAGATTATTTTGTGGTGTCGTGAATTTAATCAATCTATACCTGGTCTCTAGATGTCTTCAAATAAATATTATTACGGGCTGTAACTACATTATTTGTTATTATGTTCACATAATATGTTCAGTTAGGCTGCTAAGTTTGTATGGTATCAACTAATGCCTATACTGCCAGATATGGCCGATTTGACCCGAAGGTTTATGGCAGATACAGCAACACACTATATCTGCATAATATGTGCGACAGATACCAATGCACGTGTTCCTGCATTAGTGTAGGCCTATTAAATATACACTGCTAAAGTTTCTAGTGTACAGATCGCATACCAGTAACTTTTGTCGAGACATGCCTAGATTTGTATTCTCTGGATAGAAACCGCAAAACAATATTTATCTGTTGCGTATGGGAATATATTGCCAGCATAAAAACCCCGAAAGTCTAGGAATAGACCGACCACGCAATTAAGTGTGAAGCCTATAGCCATATGCGTACAGAAATGTCCTGTCTTGATACTGAAGCTATGGACTCGCACGGCGACAACCATATAGCCTACTGTACAGATTGATTTAAACTGAATAAAAGTGGGGCGCGAACAGAGCAAGGTTATGTCATTGTCAAAAGTGAAGGACGAATATCAATTCGGTAACTTTTATTATTTCAAAACTAAAATGCTGAAATAGTTGTTTTGAATTCGACAAGTTAAAACATTTAATAAGGCTACCAATGGAATATGCCTCAGCCGGTCAAGGGGCGGTGTAACGGTGACATAACGTTCTCCCTCCCCACCCAATTTTGTATAAATTGACTTTTCTCTGTGAATTTCCCTCCAATTTGAGATGACTCTACCCATATTAAAATGCCCTCCTTCCCCAAATACTTCTGCCGCCCCTGCATCCCGTGTCCCATTTACAGTGAGTAAACTCGGGCTAATCGAAGTGATTGTGTGGTACCGTTATTCATGTCATACCGTTATGTATTAGACATGACAAACATTTACTAAAGGATATTATTCTAACTCCCCCAGATCTGTCGAAAAATGTTGCAGTAACTGGCGAGCCTAATTGATATCATGATGACATTTTGTGCATTCAACAAAATATTTTGTTTTGTTAATCAGTGGAATTTAGCCCTAATAGGAAACTTTTTTGTTTAAGCCAAGCCGGTTCTCACCTAGTAATAATAGCGAGGTGTGGTGGGTCGATACATGCGCCCATAAAGAGGGCGACATTCTCATGACGTATCATGCTCAGCGTTGCCACTTCGTCCAGGAAAGATTCCAGATTCTCCGTATTGTCTCGTGTGTGAATTAGAACATCGCCGTGCCACTGACCTCTGAGGTAATAAAGAATAAAAACCAATTTATAACGATAATACTGTTCATTTTGTGTGATAAAGTTGCTGATTGTAATACAATAAAACAAGTATTACTGTATAAGGAATAATAAAACACCTGATGAAGTAAATTGACCTTCTCAAATATTTGACTTTAACTGGGTTTCATAGTCCAGTCAGTAGCTTATCCAGGTCTCTTATAAATAAAACAGGTATTCATTACAGACGCAACGAATGGGGGAAATCCCTAACATGCATTATCGGTGCATGGAAAATCAATACCGGTACCTGGAGAAAAACATTATTCTGTATTGTTGCGATAAGTGAACGTTCGTTGGAAGTATGCCTATTACATCAATTCATTCGACTTGATATACCCCTGAGGTCAACAACATATTCCCCTCAGAGGCTACTAACCATAAGTACACAGGGAAGGGGATTTCCCCATTTTGAGCAAAAATGATATAAATTTTTCCATTTCGTGAACTGTACCTACTTTCGATACCTCACCTTTTACGCATTGCCCCCCCCCCCCTATGCATTGTCCCCTCTTCATGCAACCCCAGACCTGCCAACTCTCACGGTTTCACCGTGAGACTCACGGTTTTCGATATCATCTCACGGTCAAATCTTCAAATCTCACGGCTTATAATACCTTCGAATCCGGTAAACAAAATATGCAATAATATCATACGCAGCCGATGACTCACCTATCAGTACTTTCATTGTTGTGAAACAGGGTTGCGATCTCGTTGTTGAATATAAACAATAACAATTTGGCCGCAAACAAATTTCTCATTGGAATAATGCATGGCATACTGTATTCTACTGGCTATTTGGTGAATAAATATGGCCCTGGATCTATAAATGGAGCTGGCAACTCTAACAGAAAAGCTTTGGTCATTAA
>JAODUJ010214778.1:0-10532 GCA_027564615.1 Psolus chitonoides
CAGAAGTATTTTTTAAATAAACTACGCATGCCATGTACAGTCGAAGGCAAACCCATCTCTGCAAAGCGCATGACGTGTTCCCATGGTCACTACACACAAATATTTTTTTGGGAATAAACTACGCATGCTATGTACAGACGAAGGCAACCCCATCTCTGCAAAGCGCATGACGTGTTTCCATGGTCACTACACACAAATAAGTATTTTTTTAAATAAACTACGCATGCTATGTACAGTCGAAGGCAAACTCATCTCTGCAAAGCGCATGACGTGCTTCCATGGTCACTGCACACAAAGAAGTATTTTTCAATCAAACCACGCATGATATGTACAGTCGAAGGCAAACCCATCTCTGCAAAGACCATGACGTGTTTCCATGGTCACTACACACAAAGAAGTTTATAAAAAAAACTACGCATGTTATGTACAGTCTAAGGCAAACCCATCTCTGCAAAGCCCATGACGTGTTACCATGGTCACTACATACACAGATTTTATTTTAATAAACCACGCATGATATGTACAGTCGAAAGCAAACCCACCTATGCAAAGCGCACGACGTGTTCTCATGGTCACTACACACAAAGAAGTAATTTTTAAATAAACTACGCATGCTATGTACAGTCGAACGTAGCCCCATCTCTGTAAAGCGCTAGAGGTGTTTCCATGGTCACTAAACACAAAGAAGTATTTTTAAATGAACTACGCATGCTAGGTACAGTCGAAGGCGAACCCATTTCTGCAAAGCGCATGGCCATGTTTCCATGGTCACTACACACAAAGAAATGTTCTTATAAATGAACTACGCATGCTTTGTACAGTCGTAAGCAAACCCACCTATGCAAAGCGCATGACGTGTTCCCATGGTCACTACACACAAAGAAGTATTTTTAAAATAAACTACGCATCCTATGTACAGTCGAACGCAACCCCATCTCTGTAAAGCGCATGGCCATGTTTCCATGGTCACTACACACAAAAAAGTTTTTTTAAATAAATAAACTACGCATGATATGTACAGTCGTAAGTACTGGTTTCGAAATGTCAGGTTTATGACGGTATCGTACTGTTTCACAAATAGTTTGGTAACCGTATACCAAATGTTAACAATTTTTCATCGACTCAAAAGTCAATATATGGACATCGGGTGATATATCAGGCTTTACGGAATTTAACTTTTTTCACCCTTGTATCCTAGTATTCGGAAAATTACAAGCCAAGGGTTAATGGCACAATGACTAATACAATGATAATTATTGTCTATAAGTTCAAAGCATTTACCCACATATCACTTTTTGAGGAATGAAACATTCTTTTTGCACAAATGAGAGATTTTCCATTTTTCATTCTAATGTTTTCTTAGCCAATTCTCCATAGTTCGTATTCAAGGCCAATGGTAACCATATCCCGATCTCGATCCCAATTTGGCATAAAAATGCATTTCTGAGGTAAAACACTCATTGTTTCCATTGTTCTAAAACTCAGAAATGGTAGTGACAGTGACGCACTAGATTATACAAACGTTGATATAGTCTGTGTGACGTCATTTGGGGTGGAGCTTCCCCACATATTAACAGCAGACGATCTTGAATCAAAATTAGCAGAGAAAACCACAACTGGAAAGCACCCAAACGACGCGCAGTGAATCGCTCACAGTGAACGTTTGACAGCGAATCTTCAATTTCCACTTTGTGATTCTCATTTAATAACTTGAACAAGCAAGCTGCATATGATTCGCATACCCTATACAGTAATTACTGTTGCATAGTTGATCAATTCCGCCAGTAATTACTGGAGTGTGTTAACCATTTTTGAACACAGCTAATCCTAACCCTAACCATACCAGTAAGTACCGTACTGTATACTGGTACGCATGCAGTATAGAAGTAACCTGCACCAACGACGAGAAAGATGATGAACAAGAAATGATTAGCGTAAACGATGATCCGGAGAAGTTTGTATTTATTTTACAACCACCTGATACATTTACATACATTTCTCGCCAGCGAGACACCAGATAAAATAAAACATTTATTTACAACTTTTCTATAAACTTTTGTCGAAATGTTGAAACGTAAGGTGAAAGAAACTGTAATATTAACATCACTGGTGATTATTTTTTGTGATCATAGCCTAAGCAATATAGGCCTACATCTATAGGCTATAAATTCCCTAATATTTTGGAGCAGAGGTCGGTAACCCGAAAAAAGCACGCATGACACAGTTGGCATACTATAGACCATTGACTGTTATATACTGAATGGTTTCACAAGTGATTTTCACTGCCATGCAATCGTTACAAAGGTGGATAATGAAGGTACAGATAGATATTCAACAACTGTATTAGGCTGTATTATTACATGTATCGTAGCCTACGTTATTTATTGCATTACGAATGTTTGTATTATAGTATAGGTCGCGTATTTTGGAACAGTACGCGAAGTTGGAACGTGAAATTTCAGCAAAGAAAAAGACAAATTGAATGATGTTATTAAATAGTGCATGAAAAGTAATCCTACACACTGAAAATTGTGGAATTTAACATGATTATTCTTAAAATGATGGTCCTATTTAGCAAAAATCACGATCGAAGCAATGAATGTTTCCCTATGTAAAATGGAACATTTTAGAAATTGTCCAAAAACCGATACTGTATTTCTCGTAATCACCCAGAATATTCATTTATCATGTGTAATGTGTTAGGAATTAAGGTTGGAAATGATTGTGTTCAATCAAACTCATCTTTTGTCTGCTGAGGCTATTTTCCTTAAGGTGTTCAAACTTCGAGAACTGCTCAATTTGTTACACAGCTGTATTTTCCATATTTTCTGGGCACAATCGATCAAACTTCAACAAATGATGTTCAATAGGGTCATTCAAAACTGTGAAAAGTTCGGTTAGATTATCATTATTGATGTGGTTCGAACTTTGAATTTGAATTTCTTAGGTGTTCCAACTTCGAGCTCCTCATCCTTCTAATCCTACGAATTGAAATTAATCTGCCGTTACGCGGAATGCGCATGTGCAAATACTAACTGGTCTAAAAAGTTATTGCAAACTGGCACCTCCAAAAGTTGCCGACTCCTGTTTTAGAGTAATAAATAAAATAAAATATAAGGAAAAATAGGTGAAAGGCACCGCATTCGTGTGAAAAATTAGGTCCTGCTTCTTGGATTTGAAATACCCAGATACAAGTGGTTGATATAATAAAAAAATAAATTAAATTAAACCATGTACAAAGTTAAAGGCAGAAAATCAATCATAACAATGGTTATATATCGGATAATATCAGCATTTTACATTTATATATGACTTTGGTAAAGAATATTGATACCTGATCAGTAATAATAATTATTTAACATTTTTGTATTCTTAGTAAATTTGGTCTCTTTTTCCATCATAGGCTACATTCCATAAAATTGTCCACAACGTTTGTCGTTAAAGTATACCGTATACGTAGGCCTACTTACCATCTGGTAGCTATAGTACTGTTAGAGCTGCCTTCAGAACTTATGATCCATATTAAACCAAATGTAACCGAATTTTCTTCACCCCAACCCTATAATCACCAGTCCCACGCCCGGTTGTCCCTACGCCATTGTTCACCGCTGAGCACCAAGCAGGCAAAATGACAGTAGATAGTATTTATCAAGTCACTGTACCGACAAAACCCCTTTTTTGACCAAAAGTCATGGCGGTCGGCACCCCTCCCCCCCCCCTCAGTTCCTCTTTAAGTTGGAGTACTAGTGCATGGGTTAAGTACTCACGAGACCGAACCTGTTCGTTCTCACCATGCCTCACTGCATAATTCAGTGCTGAGCACTACGCTATAAGGTTACTATGAGTAGCCTACCGCAGGCAGCCTACCGCAGGTGGCCTACCATTATTCGAGTCTTTGGGAAGAATGGCCTGGAATCTAATTCCAGACTTCCGGTCTGCAAGATCGGTGCCAATATCCAAAGCATTCGCGAACAGGTGCCAAATTATCGAAAATTGTAGAATTGATAACCCCAATAATGTACTGTAGGCTACTATTAAAAAACTTCACAGGGAAATTGAACTCAAGGCGCATAGCTTCGCACCAATGTTGACTTTGTAGTGTAAAAAAAATCCAGTTTAGGCTTATAAACCTAATGTAATAATTAAAGTAGCGTACAGTTGGTATTGATACGTGTATATACTCAATTGAGCCGCGAAGCCAACTTATGGTTCCGAATCACAACGGAGGAGCCACTACTTAAAATTAGGCATTACAAGTGAGTGGACATACAACTGTAGGACACTCCTCCCAGTCGTTATTTGGGGTACAACACCCCCCCCCCCCTCCAGCTATAAAATAGGTTGTTTGAACACGAAGAATATAATTGAAAGCGCATATCGAATTTCATATATAATCAAGAATTCAATATTTTGTCATAAGGACGGAGGATGAAGCATTCATGATAAATACTAAATATGTACTGCCTAAATTACGATGCCTACAGTTTGTTATAGCTGAAGCATAGCCTAAAGGGTATCGTTAGGCTACACATGCAGGTTGGAGGAAATATAACATAACTTTGCATGTCTAAAGCCGACCTATCTCTAATTTTACATAATCACAATGACACCACATATTTAGGCCATGTAGCCATGTTATGTTTGTGAGTCAATCAGGTGAATTTCCTCCAGTCAACCATAACCGGATGTGGTGGTCTTAAGTCGATACGAAGAATGAGGTAATGAGAAGCAGGAGGGTATTAAAGGCAATGGTTATGTGTGGTACACTGCCACCATTATCCATTCCGAACGCATCATAGTCTGTATTGTTCGTCCCTTGGAAGTTGTACAGGTTTGGGTTACACCCAAAGAAATCGGCGACAAACGGCCTTGGGGTACTGTCGATCACCTTACCCAGTGTGTCGCTGTATGTGAAGTAGTACTTTCCTTTGATGAAATAGGCCAGATCTGGAATAAAAATAGGATAGAAAGAACGGTTGAATAAACTATATACGTGTCAAATTCAATCGCGCAAAGGATTTAGGGTAATTACGCGGTTTGAACAAATCATCCAGGAAACACGCACGTACTCACGGTCAGCCATTTCGTGTACGCGCCTCGCGCGTCTCACGCCCGGCACATGCATCATTACTGGAGCGAAACGCGCATGTAACTGGAGTGAAACAGCATGCTCGTTGCGGGAGTTAATGGGTTGCGCTCCGTTGTATATCTCCCCGTAACCCCGTCACCGTTCCCATAGTCCTTTGCACGCCTTAATGATCGAATTACTGAATTAGTTAGGGTAGGTCTTTTTATTTTGATCGTGCACAAAATTGAATACGGACAAACGACCGATACCAGGGGCGTAGATCCTAGCAGGAGGGGGTAGAGGGTCATGACCCCTACACTTTTGAAGGATTTACCCGTAGATTAAATGTGCACACATTAATTTTTAGCAAGTGAGGTCCTGCACCCCCTGACCTTCTTCCACCCCCTTATCCCCTCACTTTTGAAAACGGATTTACGCCCATAGCCGAAACGAAACAAAGCATGTCAAGTTCTCCAACCAAACTGCCCGGGAACAATCCATTAACGCAAACCACACCACAAAACTATGCAACATACAACCAATCCATCGTCGCCAATTACAAAAAGTCCAGAGCCAATAAAATCCCAGTCACGCAAAAGTACTATAGACCAGTAGACCACACCCTGCGGGAACCACCCAACCAACGGAACACATCAAGACTGAGGCAAAAAAACACCCGCCCTGGCACACCCGACGTCACCGAACAAATTAAAAAAGACCAGACACCTATTACCCCGGTGACATTACGGACTGGACCCCGATCGAGGGATCAGCCTGCTACCCTACGTTGATCCTCCGATCATTTACACTTTACACTAACCCCGAACTATGCGTCAGACCCCGAGTACGGGATCACAACACAGGAAGTTGAAACTTAATGCCAATTTGAAAAGCGAGCGTAAATTGTAATTAACTGTGCATTGCTGCTAAACAAGACGGAAGTGAGAAGTCAACGTTGATCCCGGCTCAACCCTGATCCGCGGTCACACTACAAATTGGATCCGGAGCTCGAGGTCAGATCCTCCATCGATCCTACTCTATCGCAGGGTTGAAATATCGCGGGGTTCAAAACACAGGGTCTGATCCGCGTTTACACTGCAATTTGGACCCTAAGCGCGGTGTCTGACACCGAGCTCGGGATCAAGTGTAAACGGGGTCAAAGTCAAACTGTAACCCTAGCAGGGGTGATAACAGGTGATGTACCAGGCAAGGGCGCCCAGGAGGCAGTTGTGGCAAACAGGGACCTCATTCTCCAAAGCTAACATCTTCCCAACCGGATCACGTCCCACGTAGTAGGTCAGGACAACTGCCTCTTATTATACGCCTATTCTTTTGTCTACTGGACCAATCGCATTACCCTGCATGGCCTCGTGTCCCATATAATATGACCTTGCATTGGGCAGAGTTTCGGCTATCAACAGCCAGAGTATGACATCGACAGTTGGCTGTACGGGTCTCGTGTTCAAAGTGAAATGCCGGGAACATTTGTAAATCACGCTATACGAAATTCAGGGAAGTTCGTGTTGCTCTCATTGAAAAACAGACCCGCATGAAAATGAAATATTCCTTTAATAATCAATCGTTAACAGCTTCGGATTATCGTAGAAATTGAACAGCGAGTAGGCTATTGTCCAGTACATTATATTGAGATGAATTCTAATAATATGAGGAGAATTCCGTCACATTCTTGTAGGATTAGATCAAGTACCCCAGAAAGAGGGAAATAACGTAATACAGAAGACTTTTTACACCACACGATACTCGATATGCGAGATGAGCCTTTGTTTGCCTATTGTATTTTGTTGATGACCCTTGAAGAAGCCCGTATTTTGGAAACTTACCGTCATGGTAACGGAATGCACCATGCAATCCTTTAGGGACACCTGGAAAGACGGAGTCAATTGAATATGGCCACCCTTCGTCGACTTCCTTTGTTAATTCGTCGTACCGGTACACTTTCCCCCTCTTGAAGAAGTAGACTTTGTTGTACTCGCTCCAGGTCGCAGCAGCTTGTAAGTTACCCGGCAATGCCTCGCTCAGATTAGCGATCGGCCTGGGGTATCTGGGAAGAGGTGTCAGACCGTCATATACCCAGTTTTCTGAACCTGTTGTGGAATAAATGGGAAAAAGTTATTGATGGTAATAACAAAAGACTTCATAGAACGCCTAATGCAAACGCCTCCAGGCGCTTCACAGACATAAAAACTAGAGAAAACAAATGACAACACAAAAGACACAACAACAGGAGAGGAATATTGAACCCTCACGCTGGTACAAAGACAACCAAAACACAACACAGCAAAGAAAAGAAATAAAATCAAATTGGCAAAAAATGCTCAGTGAAAAAATATGTTTTGAGACGTGATTTGAAAGTGGCCTGAGACGAGGCCTGACGAACAGAGTTTAGGAGACCTTTCCACGAACAAGAAGCAGCAGAGGCGAAATAACGTCTACCGTATAACTTAGTTGAGGAGCGTGCTGTTGTTTTAGGCCGACGCTCGGATGCTGACCTCAAAGATCTAGGGAAACATACAGCTGAACAAGCTCTGAGATGAAATCAGGAGCCATTTTAAATGCAACTCTCTGCTATTTTGGGAGCCAGTGGAGCTGGTGTAGTACAGGTGGAATATACACATGCCGCGGAATTCGAAGAATAAGTCGATCTGCAATGTTTTGCACTCTCTGAATCTTAGGGATTTCACTATCAAAAAGACCAAACAACAATACATTGTAGGCATTCCACCGAGATGTAGCAAAAGCGTGGATTAGCATGTTCCCTACTATTCTTATTGCATGGAGAGCAGCTTTCCATATGTTGTTCACTTGATTAGTCATTCTCAAGGAGGAATCCATAATCATTCCTTCCCAAATTACGAGTTTGAGAAAAAGGTTCGATAATCAATTTGCCGACTTTAGGAGTAGGCTGCCAAGAAGTATTACTGAATTGTGACGAGAAATAAATGAACTCGGTCTTCTTGTCACCAAGATCTAATATCAGCAATATACGCCTCCATCCTATTCAAGGCAACTACACGGTCCTGAGGATTGAATGTCAGGTATAGCTGAGTATCATCGGCATAGACAACAGACTGGATGCAATGGGTGGCGATGATATCTTGTAAAGTAGCACTGAACAAAATGAAGACAAAGGGGCCAATAACGGATCCCTGGGAAACACCACAGTCAAGATTGGTAGGTTCGGACATGATATTATCAATGACAACCGACTGAGTTCGATCGAACAGGTAGGTACAAAACTACACTAGGGCTTTACCAGTAATACCCTATTTTATAACAATCCGGTCAATCAGCTGTGTGTGGTCTATGGTATCAATCGCTGCGCTAAAGTCGAGTACAAGCACGGCTTCATTCGGCCTGTCCAGGGTTACGGTATCTCCTGCCGTTGCCTCGTCTAACGCCCACAAAAGAATTTCCCATCCAAGGATGAATAAGTCTGTATGGATCTATTGTTAATCTATTGAAAAGGCGCACCGTCGATTCGACATTCCACTGTGCGCCTTTTTGCAGAGGACTGTGTCTTATACAAAACCATCATCATGTCGACACAGGATTCAAAACTTCTGCAACATGATCTCTGTTCAATAACATTTTGGGGCAAAACTCTTGCAAATGCAATTTAATACTGATAGATGCTACGTGCTCCATATTCCCCGTGGTAGTACCATATACACTTAGTAATAAAGGCTACACATGAAGCAAGATTTGGAATGGAACACCCATATAAACAGAATAGCACTTACCGCTAGCAAAACCCTTGGTTTTGTTCGCAGGAACCTAAACTCCTGAATCGAACCAGGAGCTTATAAACTCTTGTTTGCCCCATTGCTCAGCAGAGTAGGATCCTTACACCAAGTAACTGACCCAACAAGTGGAAAAACCTAACGACGTGCAGCTAGAATGGTATTTAGAACTATGACTGGGAGCATACCCTGCGCTTCTGCACTCATCCAAGAACATAAATGGGATACTTTATCAACCAAGAGGGAAATAACTAGGCGAACCATTTTCTACAAAGCCATAGGGGGCATCTTGCCATTCCAGTACAAAGCTACCTTTAGCCGGCCCAGAGACGAACCCGCCGTTCTAATACCAACAACTATATCGAGCACCAAACCCGTCTTGATTGTCATAAATATTCATTCCTCCCAAGGAAAATTAAGAGAACAACCTCCCAGCCGCTATTTCATCACTAGAAAATTTAGACCACTTCAAAACTAGTGATCAAAATCGCCTGATACTGATTTTTGAAAACTTGGACTAACTTTTCTTAGCACTGTTCGTTTTGCCCCAAAGTTTCATAACATGAATTGAGCTGACCATAACTGACGACTTTTGGCAGATTTGGGGTGAGAGAAAAGGGTCTTTATAATTCGAGTTCTCCTATCAAACGACAAATCAGGGAAAAGGGAAAATGAAACTTCAGATTTGCACCCACCTTTGAAGAAGACGATATTCTGATCATAGTATCGTTCATATGCTGCCTGCACGCCAGATGGCAAATCCTTGAAGAAACTGGCTGATAGGTATCCCTCTGGGGGTGACAGGGGCTCGCCTGGGGTCCTGACGCGCCAAAATCGGTCCCCTTTAAAAGCGAATATTTCTCCTCTAATGTACGCGACGCTGTCGAAAGACAACTTGCACACAAGTGGCAGTTCTGTAGTCGGCTGCATTCTCGTTGTAGTCGGAAGTGTCGTCGGTGTATCCTCTACTGGAGGTCGTGGCCTGGAACCTGCAAGAACAGGAGAACGAGTGTCACTAATGTATATGTTTCTATTGGCAAAAATAACTTACCAATTTTTGGGTACAAAAATGTTCCATTGAAGATGTGTCTAACGTTGGCGTGGAATCCTTATTGTTTTTCATTTACAGTTCGATCAAAACGTTGGTACATATTATAAAAGTTTATTCCTGTGGAACCGAAAACAATTTGGGCTTTTGTAAATGTATTTTGGCAACAACTATTTTACCATTTTGGGGAGGAGACAAATATGACCTTGAAAATGGATTAGCGTGGACGTGCAATCTTCAATTGTCAGACTACACTTCCATCAAAAGACATACTTGTTCCATTTTCAAGACATTCATTTGTCTTCCTACAAGAGGAAAATTGCCACACGTTCATCAAGCAATTCATGTAAAACATTCCGATTGTTGGCATTTGTCGATGGTAACACAAAATTCAGGGGAGTGGACAACTTTTGGTGTGAGTGGTGAAGTGAACAACGAACTAGAAATAGACCAACGTCATAAGTGCAGTTTATATTTTGCTTTTCGAATTACAAACAATCGAAATATTAATATTCTGTAACTATAACACTATGAACTCACCGTAAAGTGTCTGGATGCCAAGAATATCATCATATGGAAGTCGAAAGTCGGGCATATATCCTTGATAGAAGGGCGCCATCAGTGCGGTAGGGTTAGTGGAATGTCCTAACCTCAA
>JAODUJ010214998.1:0-10531 GCA_027564615.1 Psolus chitonoides
ACATTATGCAACGTTCCTCCGCATGCATTACGCATTTAAGTGAGACCAACCAACTAAAAAAAACAGGGTACTGTATCAAAATGTCTCTACATATGCAATAGAATCGAGGTGCTTAAAATAAACTTTCCACTATCACATCAATTATATGTAGAACTGCTGAGTGCTGACACTAAATAACTTTCTGCCAAACATAATTTGCACCATAGCTCTTCTGTAGTTTTAACCTTAGGCCAGTGTAAACACTGGCCAGTAGGTTGTCCAAAGTTTATTACTGTCATAAACGGGACTCTTGGTTATGCAGTGTAGTCACTCTAAATTACCCAGATATTTTATTTGTTGAAATTTTTCCTGCACTGACCTGCATACAATTTTAGGCATGACAACAGTCCCAATATTCACTAATAAAAGTAATAAATGTGTGAAAATAGTGACAAAGATTTACCATATTTCTGAGAGAGTTTGTTGCAAGAGTAAAAATGTGAAATACTTAAACAAAGCAGTGGCAACACTGATGTCTCCCAATAATTTGTCTGTTCACTAGAAGGGGAATGTATGGAAGCCATGATGAACCAATCCATACATAATTCTGGGTAAAATGGCACAATATGTAAAGAAACATATTATGCATAACGAATGACCTTGGAATTGCACGAAAAACAATGGGGTGTATGTACTCAATGTGAGGAAGCTTCATGCTAAATATGGAATTCCTGACAGTTGTAGTTATTGAGTTATTGCGATTACAAGGTTTTTCAGTAATCGACCTCTGCTGACCTCAAACGACCTCGAAACAGGAACAAAAACAATAGGGTTCATCTACTCCATATGGGTAACAAACATGCCAAGTGTCAAGTTTCTACGGTTTGGCGTTCTTGAGATAACGAGATTACGAGCCTGGCGTCACTGCCGCACATACATACATACACACACACGCATACACACACACATACGCTCCATGGCGACAAGGAATCCAAAAGGCCTAGAAAATGAGACTGAATACAGAGTTCCGGAAGTATTCTGTAAATCCATTTTAGCTGCATAAGTGTTGTCTTGGTCAAATGGTACTTGTCAAATTAGTTCCAGAGGGAGATTGTTATAACAGAGTCCTGGGGCTACATTCGTACAGAAAACTGATGACAGCGCAGTCCCTTAGGGTATCAATAAGTAGGCATCTACCCAACCCCTCACAAACAATGACATTTTGCTCAGCATGGCTAAATTTTTGGGCAGCTACTTGCAGTTTCAAGATCTTAGTGGAAGTGCAAAGATGTGCACTGTGCAGGAATTTAGCTGTTGACACTGGAACACAATACATGGAGAAATACACACCAACCAGCAGATCGATGCTGGTGGTCCTAGGGGACTCTAGAATGTGAATCAAAGCATGCCACTGTTGGGTTAATTTGGAAAGCAGTATTCCTTATTACCTGATTCTGGTCCGATGCAAGAGATTCTGAAAATTCTTCATTTTGCCTGCAGACAAGGCAATCCGGACCTGTCAATGTCCTTGCACAGACCTGACATACATTCTGTAAACAAAACAATAACATACTGGTGACGTTATTCAAATGGCAAACTTTAAACTAGAGCACCAATGGTGCAGTACCTCATACCAAATAATGTACAGTTTGACCCACAATTGACCTTTGGTGACCTTGCATCCAATAACGGTTATTTTGGAAAACGTGCCCTTACTTCATTCACAACTTGTCCCAATATATCAGCCATGTCATCATGTTATAGCCACTTTCAAAGCAGAAGTTATTTCAATTTATATTTAATTTGTCTACAAAGTTCCACGAGTTTTGTGAGTTGAATTATATAAACCAGCCAATTTACGATAGGCCCTACTTCATTGGTAGTACTCAAATCGATAACAAAATTAATAAATAGTGTGCAGCTTTATGGAGGAGAAATTCAATTGATATTTACATTTATAAGATAATTTTAATTTATCAACTGTTCAATTTGAAAGGATAATCTGTCTATTTTTTTAAGAGTGGCAACACTGATCTGAATAACTGCAGTTCCTAAAGTAAATTTGAAGGAGCAACATCGTGTCCAATAAAATTGGTAACCAAACCAGACCATGATTTCCACCTCCAACACACAAATGGAAAAATATTTATAACATCAGCCTACTGTGAAAACCACACATTCTAATTTAATACAATCAGATGGGAACTTTTCATTAACCTCTAATGTGTGCAGACAATTAATTTCTACAAACAAAATTTCCTCCTCAAACAATGATCACCAAAGACCATACCTTCCCCTAAACAGATGAACAATGAATTTTACAAACAAGACAATCACCTTTAAACAAGCAATTAATACCACCTTAAATCACCAGGCTAATATCAACAAATTTGTGGTAGAATTTGGCCACAGGTGATCACTACTAGTACAGGCTTACTATAAATCTTGCAGTTCTGGAAAAGTGATAAAAATGCTTTCTCACACAGGGTGAGAGCTAGCCTGGCACACAGTGTAGTGAATAGCTTATTACCTAATGAATTCATTAAAATCTTGGTGGCCGATTGGAATATGGGAAAATGGAATGAGATGTTTTCTGAACATTGAGATCTACACAGTGGTGTAAGGAAATATGCAGGAACGAGGGTTTAAGCATTTCAGGATAATGACCTCTAGTGACCCATAGATGACCTTTGACCCAAAATCTCTGATATTACCAGAGGTCCATCATCCAATGATCATTGTGTCAAAGTTTCAGTCAAATACCACAAACACTCCCGATAAAATATTGCCTCCAAGATGACCTTTGAGTGACCATAAATTCCTGAACACCCTGAAACAAGCACCACCCACGATCATAATGGCCAACGTTCAAAATCATACAATTAAATCTGCAGGAGAAGAAGGCTTTTTGGTGTTTTTAGAAAATGACCTCTAATGACCTCTACCTGACCTATGACCAAAGATTTTTGACCATATCTGATTGCCCATCATCCAATGATCAATCTGTCCCAGTTTCGTAAGAATCCGACAGAACCTGTACACATGGGAGCAATTTCAACAATTGTGGACAGCTAGACAGACGCCGCACCATCACAATAGCATGCTGGTATGAGCTGAAAAAAACTTAACCCTTCGCAAATTAATTAACATAAATAATAACAAACTTGTAGTAACAGGTGGAGCTGTGATTCCATGCTGTATTAAGATGACATTTCGATTTGCTAAAATGGCTTTTAGTTAGACCTGTTGATAATTTGTGTTCACAAGTTACGATGGGAAACACCACCCACTTATAAATATCAATAACAGAATAATAGTACAAGCTATGATGTTCCTCACCTTTAACTGATTTCATAACATCAACTTTGTTCCTCACTACTGTACTAGCCAATTATTGTCACCAACCTTGGTGAAAATTGGTTAATGCTTTAAGCTGTTGGCAAGTTGAACATTCACACAAAAGTTGACCCCTGGTGATCCCAGATGACCTTTGACCTCTACAGCTCCAATATAACTCTAAAATAGTTACAATTCCAATGCCTCTCATTATTTTTTACATTAGCAAAATTTATAATTGCATGTGTTTCTAGCAAAATATTGGCAATATTCTGAAGCCTTTTCCTACATTGTTTCACATAACCATTATAATGTCAACAGTGTTTTCATTCAATGGAAATTTCTTTTTTTGGTTTCGCGTGAAACATGAAACCGATCAGAAATGCAAACTAGCTGGCAAAGCCAATTGAGCTAAGAGGTGGCTTGAATAATGACCCAGAAACCCCAAAGTTTTTGGAAGCAAGGGTACAAGTTCTTAGCATTTGATCCATGTTGATCTTAAATGACATTTGACCTCTTTCAAAATTCATTCATTTTGATCACTGAGGGTAACACACATCACATATTGTGTGATACATGTCAAAGTTGTACTACTAGGTATGTGTTTATATGGGGAGCCTACTTTAGTTAACCTTATTGTTGGTTTTCAGTATTTGACCTCTGCTGACCTCAAATGACCTTGGAATGCCAACAAAATATATCGGGTTCATCTAATCAATATTTAGAACCTACATGTACCTACCAAGTATGAGATTTATCCTAGCTGTGACTACTGAGATTTATCCTAGCTGTGACCACTTCCTAAAACACCAAATTCCACTTTTAAAAATGCCAAATTCCATTTTCTAACACAACAAATTCCATTTTCTAAATAGGACTTTCCGTTTTCTAAACTTTCAGGGCATGTGCATGAATTAATGCCTAAATACATAGGTAGAAATTACTGTTATTGACTTATAATGATGTGTAATTATGATGAAGTTAAAGAATTCTGAGTGGCGGGCGCTCTACATCTGAATTTTGTAAAAATTAGTGATTGCGTGCGATGCGCAGCGGGTCACGGGCCTCACGGCTGTGGCCCAGGTTCAAACGGAGGGGCTATTTTGTGACATAATAGGTTTTTATATCATAGAATAAATACTATAATTGTGCATAACCGCGTTCTACCATTAATTCCGTGATTTTTTCCAGAGTTAGCCCATACTAAGTTTTCACTGTAGCTGATCTGTTTACCTCAAATGAGCTTTGACTCTGTTTGAGGTGGGGTTCATCTACTTATGAGAGCCTACTTTCCATGTATGAGATTCATTGAAATTTACATTGTGTCACATATACACACAGTCATGCACATGCCATCATGATCGCCTAGATTCCTTTTGCCTTCAAAAAGAATTAAAAATCACAACTATAAGTGGCAAGAGGGGTGGCGGGGGGGGGGGGGGCAACCCTAACAACAATTGGCTTACTTTCAAATACAATTTTTCAAAATGTTTGTACAGAAAGTCAAGTTGACAAAAAACAATGGCAGATAAGTTTAAAAAACAACTGACTGTCAACTAACCGGACTTTGTAATGCCAATGGCTCTTTTGGTGTTATGTAGATGCACCTTTTGGACCTGTCCTTTAGGCTTGCAGGGGTGAACTCGTCTGGTAATCGGACCAGATCCCCATCGGCTTTGCTGAGAGAGAATACCAATTCCTTGCCTCGCAAAACTTCGAACTGCTGCCATACAAATTCTTCGAATTGTGTGTGGTTCAGGTTGGCGGGCACTTCACACTCTTCTGGGAGTTTACCTGAAAAAAAAATAGTTCAGTTATAGCAGCATACATACCTTACCCTACCATCATGACCTGTGCTATTGTTGATTAGTGCAAACACTTGCATCTTGAATCGAGGTACGTATTGGTGATCGATATAAACTTCTAATAAGTTTCTAACAAATGTTGACCTCTAACAAAAAATGTGTTAAATGTGTTGTAACACAATCAATAGGGTTCACCCAATCATTAAGGCCAATCCACATACCAAGTACGAGACCAATCAAAGTTGGCACTGCCAAGTTATCGCAGTTACAAGGTTTTCAATGTTTGTCGCTCGTTGACCCCATGCCTCCAGATCTACCCTTACAGTAATGCCGCATCTAACAAGAAGGACCATCTACTACTCACTATGGGTAATCTACCTACCAAGTATAAGAACGATGCGACCTTGCATCATTCAGTTAGCGTGTTCATAGGCAATTTTCAGCAAAATTACATTTGGCCACACCCCCTCATGAATATGAATGAGATGCAATAAGGTACTAACCTATGCATGTACCCCATCTCCTACCAATGTCATCAAAACTAATTTGAACAAAATCCGACATACAGTTGCCGATATATGAACATTTGAAGAAATTGCTTCTAAGTCTCGCCCACTCATGAATATTAATGAGATTGGCACCAGAAACAATAGGGACCATCTACTCACTATGGGTAATCTACCTATCAAGTATGTGGATGTTGCGAACTTGCATCATTCAGTTACCGTGTTTACGAGCAATTTTCAGCGAAATTACATTTGGCCCCGCCCCTCATGAATATTATTGAGATGCAATGAGGTACTAACCTACGCATGTACTCCACTTATCAATGCCACCAAAACAAGTTTGAGCGAAATCGGACATACGGTTGCCGAGATATGAACATTTGAAGAAATTGCTTCTAAGCCCGCCCACTCATGAATAGTAATGAGATTGGTTCCAAAAACAAAAGGGACCATCTACTCACTATGGGTAATTTATCTACCAAGTATGTGGATGTTGCGAACTTGCATCATTCAGTTACCGTGTTTACTAGCAATTTTCAGCGAAATTACATTTGGCCCTGCCCCTCATGGATATTAATGAGATACAATGAGGTACCAACCTATGCATGTACCCCACCTCCTATCAATGCCACCAAAACAAGTTTGAACACAATCGGACAAACGGTTGCCGAGATATGAACATTTGAAGAAATTGCTTCTAAGCCCCGCCCACTCATTAATATTAATGAGATTGGCGCCAAAAACAATAGGGACCATCTACTCACTATTGGTAATCTACCAACCAAGTATGAGCTTCATCAAATTTCAACTTCTTGAGATATCGTGTTTACAAGCGTACAACGTCACACACACACACCCACATGACTGCATAGATTTCTTTTTGGCAAGGAATCAAAAATAAGTTTGATCAAAATACGGTTGCCGCGATATCAACATTTTAAGAAATGCCCCACCAACTGATAAATATTTAGGAGATTGGCGATAAAATTAATAGGGAATGTCTAGTCACTACTGTAACGTATGTAACGAGTATCACATCAATCCACCTCCGCATGGCTGGAAAAACATGATTACGAGCAATTCTGAGCCAAATTACAATTGGTCCGGCTCCTTCATGAATAATATTAAGATGAAATTTCCAACCACCCAGTCACCCACACATGTACCCTACTTCCTACTAATGTCATCAAAACAAGTTTGGTCAAAATCGGAAATATAGCTGCAGAGATACTGACATTTTAAGGAATTATTTCTAAGCCACGCCCACTCATACATATTCAGGATATTGGCACCCAAATTATTAGGGATCGTTTACTCACTAAAATCTATTTACCCAGTATGACGTCAATCCACCTCGGCGTGGCTGAGAAAACATGATTACGAGCAATTATGAGCAAAATTACATTTGGTTCCGCCTCTTCATGAATATTATTGAGAATAATTTTCTACATCCCACACATATACCCTGCCTCCTAATACCATCAAAAAAAGTTCGATTAAAATCGGACACACCGTTGCTGGGATATTGACATTTTAAGGAATTTGCTCTAAGCCCGCTCACTCCCAAATATTCATGATATTGGCACCAAAATGAATAGGGAACGTCTACTCACGATGGGTAACCTATGTACCCGGTATGACGTCAATCTACCTCGGCGTGGCTGAGAATTCGTGATTACAAGCATTTATGAGCAAAATTATATTTATCCCGCCTCTCCATGAATATTAATGAGATTAAATTTTCGACTTCTCACACATACCCTACCTCCTACCAATATCATCAAAATAAGTTTGATCAAAATTTGACACACGGTTGCTGAGATATTGACATTTAAGGGAATCGCTCTAAGCCCCGCCCACTCATAAATATCCATATTATTGGCACTGAAATAAATAGGGATCATCATCTCATGATGGGTAACCTATGTACCAAGTATAACATCAATCCACTTTGGGATTGCTGAGAAAATCAAATTACAAGCTTGATGTCACACACATACATACCTGTAGGGGGCCCGTTTGGGGACATTTAGGATTTTTTTTACACACAGGAACCGGAGATAAATTTTTCAACCATGGAAACGAGGATGTCGCCATGTAGGAGGTATACCTGTAGCATTGAAAGCATCATAATTACAGTGTTTCTAGAGGCTCCAGTGGGTCCTTAGGTTTTTGACCATGGAAATGGGGACATAGGCTTATATAGCAACCAAACCATGCAGGGCGTATACCTACCATTAAAAGCATCGTTAAAACAATGTTTAGCGAACCGGGGATATATATCACAGGTTCGCGGTGTACCCCCTGTTACATCGAGGAAAGCTTGTGTGTATCCCCGATTCAGGGGATCCACAAACGCACACACACACGCCAAGTTGACTACATCGGTTACTTTTGCTAAAGCAAGGAACCAAAAATCAGCCCTGAAGTATAAACGTGAGCATGGTTTAGCGGCTTTAGCCATCATGTTGATATAGAGCATCATGCAGACAGTCAGACACATGCCATCATGACTGCAGAGATTCTGTTTGACTGTAGCGAGAAAGAAAAAAAATACCTAAACCAATCTTTCTAAGTTCTTTTAAATCTTTCCATGAGGCGGGCCTTTTCCTCTGTGTGGGATCCTTCAGGGCCACCAACTTCATTTTATAATTTTTCACTGGGCGACCCACTGGGCGACATTTTACTTTCTTTGAACGATGTCTTCTTCCAGTTACAGGAGGAGACTGCCCTGTTCGCTGAGAGCGGAACCTGAATGAAGATAAACAAAAACAATTTTGAATGCCCTTTGGTATTAGTGAATTACAATACATAGACTATATCTAAGGAGGCAAAGGGTGCTAGTCTAGTCAAAGACTAGGTCTACAGTTGAGTAAATCATCGTCATGACTATGATGTCCACATAGTATGACATGTCTACGCACCAAGTTCATTTTTTAATATTATGATCACAAGATATTGTTAATGATGAAGATACATGTGCTACGCACAGTTCAGTAATAAAAACTTTTAGTGCTATTACAGGTGGGTAATTAGGGATCATGCAAACAACAGGCCATGTTTAACGGATTCCAGTTTGTGTACACAGAACAGTGACTGTTGTGGAGGTAAAACCGTAACACACAGTTACGGTCAATGACTAGCCTAGTCTAGGCCTAGACAGACTGAGCTTAGGCTATGCTACCAATCACGGCAATCCTGTAATAGTGGCCTAAATTATTCCTGATCAAAACCTACTACATTTTAGGGGCCCAAATTATTGCTGATGTGGACTATATGTTTTAGGGGCCTAAATTATTCCCAATGAAAACCTACTACATTTTAGGGGACTAAATTCTTGATTAATGTGTAGGCTACTCATACTGTTACGGAGACAAGTTTGAGTGGCTGGACAGTTCCTAAAAGAGCTATTTTGTGAGAAAAAAAAGCTTGAAATGGCCTGAACGCCGTTCTGGCTGACGGGGGCTATTTCGACTTGCAATTTCAATTTAGTGAACATTTTTCAGTGTTTTGGCTTCCCTACACAATATATTATATAGGTGGGTTGCTCTCAAAATCAGTCAGTGGCGTGCGCAGGGTTTTAGAGGTGGAGGAAGACCTGTTATATTCCCTCAACTGATACAGAGGAGCAGGATGTAGGTTGGCATGGGCATGTGCGTTTTTCCGTGAAGTGGAACTTGATATTTATTATGACCACTGTCCCGATCAGTGGCGTCACCACTCGCCAGACATTTCAAACTGGGGGTGCACAGGGAGGGCACAACACCTAAAGGGGGCAGGGCAAGTGTAGTGATCAATACTGTAGCCCGTCCGGTAAAAAGCCCCTAGCCTAGGGGCCAGTGAAGAATGTTTTGGCTGATCATGTTCGTGGGATGCATGAGCCATACAACTTGAATGAGTAATAGTACGATCGGGCCACATGTTGTAGGGCAGGTTAAACTTCTTCAGAGCCTAGGCAGTAAAGTATCCCGGAAAATATATTGGGTTTATTCAGGATTACAATAATGGCAGAAAAAACATTTTTCACTTCGGATTTGAAGGCAGCAAAAGCATGGACTCGTCTACTATTACTACCACACAATCTGTAGGTTTGGGTGGGGCCAGTGGGTTTGAAAGTAAAAAAACTAATTTGTCAAACCCTGTAAGGGGGCACAAGGTTTATTTGTGAATGCCGTGCTTGGGAAGGGGTCTAAGGGGAGGTGGTGTCCCCCTGCCCCTTGAGAATTTTATGATAAATTGAGGGTCCTTAGATGCAATCTAGTGCTATATTTTGCACCTCGAAGTAACTTTAATGTTCAAGAATTGTATTATTTTTGGGGTTATAGTCTGTCCGAATTTAGGTTTCAATTGAGACTGATGAAAAACTTATAATACAAAAAATATAAATTAACCCTTTCGCTTTGATAATTTTTTGATAAATTAAGGGTCCACTCCTCAGACAGTTAGATGCAAGCAATCTGGTGCTATATTTTGCAACTTGAAGTAACATTATGTTCAAATCATGCGTCTTCCGTAAATAATTATCGGCATAGGTTAAAAAATTGGGAGTAACTGCAGAATACCACGGTCAATTTTGGAAGAACACTTTTTGAAAACTGCGGAGTCACAGTCACAACGTCCGTGTGCATGACGATTCAGACGTAATGACTCTCCATTGGCATTTGGACTTGGTGATTTTTTGAAACTTTGATATCCAGTGTAGGCTCGGCCTCGGTACATCATTGACAATAGAGAGATGATGGACCTCGTCCCTTAGCTGGAGGCACGGTCGGGAGGCACGGTGAGAAGAAGACACGTGACTATGACGTCATCGAGTATGACGTCATAGCGTTTTGAGAATTTTAGCGAGAGATGAAGGACCTCGTCCCTTAGCTGGAGGCACGGTCGGGAGGCACGGTGAGAAGA
>JAODUJ010215108.1:0-10531 GCA_027564615.1 Psolus chitonoides
ACAACGTAGCATATATGAGCCAGAACAACTCAGGATTAAATAGATAGGATTGAAGAGGAATCAATGGAATCCTTAGCCACTAGTTCTAGTTTTATATTACAAGATTGCAGAGGAAACCACTGAAAAAGCGAGTAAGAGCTCTCTAATAATTACATCATTGTTTACTTATCAATGGTCCCACAGTAGCATTGGTCTTTTTACAGCAAGATTTTCAAATTCTGGTCATTGAAAAATTCCCTGGGTTTGCCAAAAATATTATTTGGCTGTAAAGTTGAAACATTGCCGATAAGAGTTTTTCTGTCCAAAAATATAAAAAAGTCAATATATTCTATATATATATATTACTCACGTTTCCCAAAATCAACAACCGAGAGGTACAGTATACTGTCCCATCTCAAACGTCATCCTATCCTAGCTTAAAATATTAATTATCATTGTATGGACATTTGTAGGTGCCATGAAGGTTCAAGATGGCAGCTTTCAGATGAGGGTTGCCATATGTTAGAGTTTACATTTGGAATTAGAATGAGAAATTGAATTAGTGTGAAAGCCAATGGGGCAACTAATTGTAATGCGGACCCTCAAATTGTGTCAAGTATCATAGTGCAAGTTCCCATGAAGTAGCCAATCAGCCACGGCATATTCTTAGCAATAACCAGAGAGTATACTAACCATGAGTTCTACGGTTGCATTAAGTTTCATAGTACAGGATCCCAGTGGAATCATAGAATGAGCCAGCGACAGGTCCTTGTTCTCCAACTCCTTCATGTATCGAAGGAGGGCCGTCTCAGAGTGGTGGCTGAAATAAATTAAATTGCAAACTATTGATGTAGATGTACTGAAGAGGCCGGCCTACAGTGTTGGGTTTGTTTGGTTGCAAAAACCAGTCAAGTTTTTGATTCCCTCCCACATATTTCAAAAGTATTCCCAATATAAAATCACATAATTATGATGATCTTTATTTACTCCCAAAATATTGTGTACAAAACACATCCACATCCTTTATAGTATAGTCAGTAACTCGAAAAGTGCATTCTCGTTCCTGTTCTAAAAGAGAGTACCTAAGAGATTCATAAGACTTCACATGATCTACAATTTACTGTGTAGAAACCATCTAAGACTGGTTTTAAATCCACGATTAAACACTGGCCCTGATGGTTCCATTGTTTGGAGGAGAACGTGTGCATTATTAGTCCATAATAGGAGATGCACACTATATGCTTATGTGTGTTATGTTGATGACATACAGTATGCATGCTTCAGTTTAGTTGCTGCCTCAAATAGAAACACGTTTCTATACGCTAATCATTACAGTGTGCATCGAATGCACATGAACTAACTAGAGCACCAATGGTGCAGTAGCTCATACCAGATATATGCAGCTCCCCCTGATGACTTCCGAATGGCCTTTTAGAACTGTCTACACCGAATGATGGCTATATCTACCAAGCTTCGTGTAAATCTAGAATTTCACCTCAAATGACCCATTATGACCTCCAAATGACCTTCCACATTTTTGGCACTAATTGTTGACTACATCTACCAAGTTCCAAGTCAATCCAAAATTTGACCTCGGATAACCCCTGATGACCTGCAATTTTTTTGGCAGCGAATGCTGACTATATCTACCATGTTTCATGTCAATCCAGAATTTGACCTTGAATGACCCCTGATGTCCTTCAAATGACCTTTAATTTTGTTGGCATTGAATGCTGACTATATCTCCCAAGTTTCATGTAAATCAATAATTTGACCTAAAATGACCACTTGAGATGCATTACGCACAAACGGTTTACTATATGTACAGAGTTTAATATAAATTATTAATTTGACCTCAAATGGCCCCTGATGACCTCCAAAATTTCTGTCCCCAAATGGTGACTATATGTATCAACTTTCATGTCCACCTGGCAATCTTTAGTATTTTTACCTAAAATGACTACAAGATGAACATCCACCCAAAATCCCTGAACATAGCACTGCCAAAGCATTTTTATGACAAACCCTCAACACTGTATAATCAAAACTGTCTAGGAGAAGCATTTGGTGTGTTTCCAGCTAATAGCCTCTACTGACCGGACCCCTACATGACATTTGACCTGATATTCTGGAGGCAGTTTGATGACCCACCACCCAATGGTCATTGTGTCCAAGTTTTGTCAAAATCTGTCAAAGCATGTACGCATGGGAGCAATTTGAATTGTTGACAGAGTGATAGATAGACAGATACAGCACTATCACAATAGCTCACACCAGACTGGTTTGAGCTAAAACAAGGCCTACCGTGCACGATGCATGCCTAAAATTAGACTTTTACTTCAGGTAATGAAAAATAATCAAGTATAGCACCTACACAAGGAAAAGTGTGGCAGGACTGCGAAACAAAATGAGACAAAATAATATTGGGTTATGATGCAGACAACGGAAACCAGCCCAGCGCAAAGGGCCAACATTTTGGACTTTCACATCAGGCAATATGCAAAATAACAAGAAAACCAAGGTTTTGTGATCACTTGCCTCCTTGCAATACACAGTTTCAGTCTGGTAGAGCCATGAATTTTTTACTTGTTTAACCAAGCAGGCACCACTGCATTGCTAACTTCATACCAGTGAAATTATCACTGTTTGACACCTGTTGACTTCCATGCTTCTAAGCCCCGCCCTCTCATGAATATGAATGAGATTGGCACCAAAATCAATGGAAAGCATCTATTCACCATGGGTAATCTATGTACCCCGTCTGAAATCTACAAAGAGCTTCCTGAAGTGTGTCCCCCCTAGCATTAGCAGTGAAAGAGTCAACCAGTGAAAAGAAAGGCTAAGTAACCTTCCACCAGCAGCAACAACATTGGGGATCGGGGCAAGTGAGGTACTCCCACCTGGTGCAGATGCAAGTAATGCAGAGTGGAAATGCCTGAACCGGCTAAGATCTGGTGCTGGACTAGCAAAAATGGGGATACCTAAATGACGAAGACGTTGTATGCGACTGCCGTACACAACCACAAACCATGCAGCATCTTCTGATGTGCCCTCTACTAGATCAGCCCTGCACAGCATTGAATTTAGCAGATTATATTGAGAATAGACAACGATGCGTTTAGCTTTGGTTGAACCACATCTATCTTTGTGTTGCATGTTGTTGTTGTTTTGCGGACACGATAGGAGAGAAAGAAAGAAAGAAAGAAAGAAGAAAGAAAGACACAATTTCTTCAGTAGTTAAACCAGTTGTAAAACTCCAAACAAACTGGTGTTCTTTAAAGTTCATATTTTCTAGACTCCCTACTTAACTGTAATGTATAATTCCAATCATACAGAGGTGACACTTCATAATCTACTTATGTCATTATTAAAATAGTGGCAAAGTTTGCAGTCAATGCAATTTAAGTTTAGCCATGCAATGTGTATACAATATATGCTCAACTGATTATAGGCAGACAAAGCACAATAGTCATTGACAAGTCCATATTTACAAGGCCACGTGGTTGGTTATGATGGAAAATTTCGGTGTATATCTGTAATTAGAAAACTTGTAGCTAGTGCACAGATACCGGATCAAGATAATAAACAAAATGGGGGGGGGGGGGGTAGAAGTCATGCCTTACGTAAACACAGTATGACAAGTTCACTGACTTATATTCTAGGTGTAGATTACCCTTGTGCCACCGCATTGTTGTGTAACTGTTAAATTGTCAGGTTTGGAATGTTTGCAGGTTTTGTCATCTGCTGAACAATGTAGTTTCTATGGTCACATTTAAGATGTATATAAAGTAGTCTACATGGCAAATATATGTTACATCTGGGAGTTTTTCCTGTCTGGACCTCTGTTGACCTCAAAATGACATTATAACTAGACTAACATCAATAGTGTTCATCTACTCAGTATGGGGAATTTGGGGTTCTTCAAACGTTGCAATTACAAGGTGTCACCTATTTAGGAAAAATCGAAAACGGTGGACAAGTTGAATGTAACTCTAGGGAAACTCTGACCGGCAACACCAAGAAAACCACACGAAAAAAACTTTGCAAAATTTGAAACTTATAATAAGCTTATACTGTTACCTAAAAATGGTACAGTTGTTGAGATGACTCAACCATATAGCAAAATGACGACACAAATTCGTGTTTCACCTAAATACTTCACATTTACTCCATGTAGAAATTAAACAACTACCACTAATCGGGAACTAATTGAGTGCGGCGATGATCTCGCAAAGCTCCTTGAAGGTCAACGGGATCACCCCCTCATAAACAACTTCCATCCGTCGTCTAGATAAGACTAGTAATGCCTACTGCAACTTCCATGAGATCAACGATACCGCTTTCAGATATACTTGTATAATTTTAGCCTAACGATAATGCCAATTGGAACGGCTAGAAATGTATTCGTGTAAAGTCGTATATTTTCTGACGCCACACGCTTATATACCGTCTGTAACAGCCTTGGTGAGGGAATATACCAATAATGTCTATATACCCTACATTGCAATCAATCGCGTGCCTAAAATTTGTATAATAAAGAGATTATGCATATCAAGAGTTCTTCTGTGTACCTATCAATAAGATTATATGGTACGTCTAAATATACGGTAGCCTACATGCGTCTCCTACGCACGATTAATAAAGTTGTTAGGAAGCCTTCCTTCCTTCCTTCCAATGAAGTGCAGCTTCATCTGGATGAAGATAAATGCACTGCGGATGCTTTCGAGCCTGGAACAGCAACCTTATTTTGTGCCAAATAGTGCAGGTACACATAATGCAAGTAAACACCAAGTCCAAAGTAGCAAGCTAAGTGGTTAACCCCTTCAACGCAGACATGAGGGCGTCAAGTGATGATGAGAGGGCAGGATCAAATTCCACGTTGTTCCATTCCCTAAGTGTGCGAGGGAATAATTATGAGGCATATACATGGGTGCTGCAATGTGGTAGCATGAATCGGGTTTGATGTCCTCTAGTTCTTGAAGATGATTCAATGAAGTGATTATGCCAGTTGATATCAACTAAGTTGTAGCGTATTCGGTACATCATAGTGATCCGGCTATGTAGGCGTCTTCTCAGTCCGCCAAGGTGGGCCAATGCAGATCTTTGAGCATGGTAGTGACACTGCTGGTACGATCGTAATTACCAGTTGCGAACCGAGCACCTCTCCGTTGAACCATCTCAAGCTTGTCGATGTCACGGTGAGTGTGTGGATCCCATGCTGCTCCAGATCCAGATCCAGCATATTCCACAATAGGTCGCACGTAGGTAGTGAATAATGACTTTTTATGTTACGGCTACATTGATGAAAGTTACGACGCAGGAAGCCCTTGGCCCTGGGGCGGACCTCACTTCACTCGGTTATACCCAACACACATCCTGTATCCACCGCTGGGCCCCCTCAGACCTTGCTCGTTGCCCATTTTGAAAACCCAGCACGCCTCTGCAGACAATGATAAAATAGTCCGTAATGAAATGCATTACGGCCCCCCCCCCTCACAAAATGAGGGGACGTCGTGCCAAAACAACAACAAATCGACGCCCTCGTCATGCATTTTCTAACACCTCTTATTTAACTTTGTGTAACGTCGGAAAATGCAATCAATCAAAACTTTCGATAAATAAAAAAATAACAACAAAGACGCAGTATCATAGAAATAAAGTGTACTAATTTCCATTGTATTTCAAGGGAAAGAGTAAACTCGAACGATACAATCATTCTGCTGTATATATCCGTCTTCTGGGGTCAGACTGATCGCCAAATGCTGGTCACTTGGGAGCTGTGTGCCGCGTGGTGCTCAGCGTGAAAAGATCGAAGTGGGGTTAAACTATACATTGATTAGAAGAGACACAAACCCAACATTTTTGAAGAGATATATTATAGAGCGATCAAATACAAGTACTCCATTGAAAACCGCATTCTAAAATATTGTTTAGTGTACGAGCAGGACGGGATATCACGTTTTTTTTATTTAAAAAGAAAGGAAAACTTAAAGCAAGTCTATGATGTCACGGTTCCAGTAAGTAGTTGCAATTTTATTGTAAGTCTTCGTTTTTCAGTTGAACAGTTTATGTTAATGACAACTATTTTTTAAATTTTGTTTTACATAATTATAAAATATATAGGCTTATAAATAATTCACTAAAAACAAATTGTTATGTCATTGATAAATGCTGACACAGATTATGAAGAAATAATAAGACAAATCAGTACAAGTGGCTTTATAACATCATAAAAAATCCCGTGAGACTGATATTTTTACAAATGGCGACGCCCAAGTACATTCAAACCCAAGTAGGTTTGAATGGTTATAACTCCCAAACCAAACAAGATTTCGAAATGCGGTTTTCGGCAACATACTTTTAATTCCCCAGTCTACAATATATCACTTCAATTTTGGGGGGTTTGTGTCTCCTGGCATTATCTCATCCTAAAACTGTTGTTGCAATTACATGCATTGAATTGTTTTGGGAGAATCAGCTTTGAATAATGAATATATTGATTTCGGTGCTAGTTCCGAATAGATTAAAACCCAAAATTCCAGCAAGGATTCGATACGAAAACGGGCTTTCTGATTCGGAATGCATGCATGGAAAAGTCAGCATCGTTACGAAATGGTTAGACTACTTCGACCAGATTCCTAACACGTAGACACACAAGCACCCAGATAAGCCTACGGTGGCTGTGTTGTTTTTGGTAATATATTGTTATTCAACCTCACATGTTTTGTTGCAACTGTCAGATTGCATAGTTTCAATAACGCAAAATGCAATTTAGGGTGTAACTATCTGACTAAATACCGGTCTATATTCAGTTGTCCTGTTTTGTGAACGAACAACAAAGACATATCGTGTGTGGGAGATCTGTTTACAGGTCCGATAGACCGATTGGAGGTACGGTTAAAACTAACTCAAAACAACCGAAGCATGACCGTGACGTTGACAGTTCTATACGAGAAAAACCTGGCTGATTGTATACAGGTATGAGTCATTCCGAACAGTGCATGGCGGACGCGAAAGTAAACTTTAGAGGAGGAAAAGGCGGGCCGCGTTTTTTTTGCAGGACGTATAGGCAATAGGGGGCCTTTAGCAGTTAGCACTAATCAAATTCCTGGATTCCGAACATGTGATGTGATTTCAAAAACGAGTCTGTTCTCCTAGTTTTGACCCCGGATTATGAAAAATCACACTCGATAACCCCTGAAACGCGACCCTAACCCTTTTTCCGAACCCTAAGCCTGATTTTGAAACGAATTTGAAAAATCCTGAGGAATGATTTTCGCCTGTACGTTTTGCCAAAAAAAGTAAGGCTGCCGGGCCATATTATTAAGTTGTTCAGGCATATGCTTCTGAAGTTCTGAGACAATTACCCGGCGCTCCCTGTTGAACGTTCTAGTTTTATTTAGATGCATAAGTCTGTGATTTATCCAAATAATAATGACAAATTACTCAATTAAGATATGCACCTCAGATATAACACAATATCGGAATATAATACAAATTTATTCCAAAAACGGTCCCACATATAAATTTTGAAAAGTTGTTTGCTCCGGCAGAAAAAAGGAAGATGTATTCTGGTTCGGTGCGGTAGTTTCAGAGAGATTTTGTTCAATGCCTCACAGCATTAGAGGAATGTGTTTACCTCCGAACAAGTAACGTTTTTTCTTAGGAATAACCACGATCAAATGATGCAAATACGTAATTATGCGGATTGTAGCATATTGATAACAATTTTGGAAAGTCCGCGCTAACGGAACTGTCGAAATTTTCCAGAGGCTGGGCCCGTGCATATATTCCGATTTGGCATCCTGAAAAGTACCAGTGATCATTTTCGAACCTTTTGTGTTTCGATTCACCATGGACACATTTTTGCATCACATTCACAACTAATAATAGATAGAATTCTGGTCAGTCTAAGAGCCATACATTTACGTTCTTGACTAATTGTTTCTCACATTTCCCCGAAGTTATGGTTAACCATTGTGCTTTGTCATTATGTCAATCACATTCTAGCTACACGCATTAGTGGCGTATCCAGCATAGGGTGGAGCCGGCGTACGCTCCCTCCATCCCGTTTGCAGGTAATCTCACGAGTGAATATGGCCCACAGGATGCCTCACGTTGCAGGAAAATGGCTTTAATATTTCGAAATTTATGGCGTGCGTACGACACGCGGGGCTGTCGGCAGCCGGTACATTTCGTCCCCCCCCCCAGTTGATCATTTTTTAGATACGCCACTGTGCATACTCATGGAGGGAGTGAAGGTCAACAATCTACCCGCAGTTATCAACTTCATCGATTTAAGCAAGACTTTTGATTTTGTCGTCGGGTCCAATATGTTCAAGATACTTAAGGCGTATGGTATACCAACTAACCTTATCAAAGCCATACAAATCATGTATGCAAACACTCAATGCTAAAGTTATCACACCAGATAGTCCTACTGATATGTTCACTATTACTGCTGGTACATTGCAAAGATACACCCTAGCCCCATACTTGTTTGTTATTGTTCTAGATTATGCTCTCAGGAAAGCTGTTTCAGGCAGATAGGGGAGATAGCCTCATATTAGACGGCGTAGCATGAGGCATGGTCCTCTCTTTGTCATAGATTTCGACTTCGCAGATGATATCTCCTAACTGATCTTGAGGTGGCAGCAGAAGAAGTAGGCCAACACCTTATTGCCAAGAAAATTAAATCCATGGTCTTCAATAAAAAAGACATCACTCAACTCATCTATAGTAACGGAGAAGATGTATAGAGAGTAACAGATTCCAAGTACCTCGGAGGACACGTTGAAGTTTAGAGAGAGACATAAGTATTAGAAAGGCGCAAGCATGGATAGCCGATAGCCATGGATGGAATGAGCAAAATGTAAGGATCAAAGATAAGCAGAGAAAGGAAAATTACCCTCTTTTAGGCAACAATGGAATCTGTGTTTTTCCATGGCTGTGAAGCATGGGTCATCCATCACCCATAAGAAGTAAATTGGGTGCCACACAATGCTCCTAAGATCACACCTCAACATCAGAGTCGACCAGGATAACCATACCAGCAATTCACAGCTCCATGAAAGTCTTCCAACACTCACTGACAAGATTAGACCAAGAAGAATGAAAGTGGCCGGGCACTGTTACAGATACAAGTTCAGTTTATCTCCCGTCTTTTTTTTTGGACTCCTGCATATGGCAGTAGGTCTAAAGAAGGACAACCCAAGAACGACATCGATGTACTCAAAGAAGACTCTAGACTTGTCGCAGACTTGGAAAATACAAGAGGACAGAGTATGTTGGCAATTAGCCATCGTACTGTAGCTCGGGACTTCAGATGGCCTCGGCTAAAGTGAAGTCGAAGTATACTCGAAATACCAGAAACATCTTTTACACGAAGTTTTTGTTAATTTAAACCTATATTAACATGTTGTTACTTTAGTTTATGTTGCCATTGTGGAATCGTCCTACGAGAGAATGTCCTATGTGTTTCCTGTGGGTTGGACTCATATAATCTAATTCAGCATCATGGAGATTACTAGAAACCCTGATATCTTTCATAACCAACGCAGGCCACATAGTTTATTGTTTTTAGACGCACTCTTTCTTGGTTATCCGCATTTTCGTGAGATTGGACTAACAAATCCGATTCATCATCCATAGGAATATCTGGAAATGTTTAAAAACATTCTTGGTTGGACATCGGCACATTTTAGGTATTACATTGATAAATAGATTGACTGGGCTTTGGGGACTATTTTGAAAGATGTTAGGAATTTCGCATTTCTTGAGGGTTGAACCAATACATTTTTATTTCAATCTGCACCTTCAAGATTAACAAGATTAACCTCTTCAAATCTTTCTTAAATGGGACATGGGCTAGATTTATGCAATAAAGTATAAAACTACATATTGTTTAGAATTTTCGTGGTTTTGCACAAAGTGCCCAATATTAGAAATTCCCCGCATTTTCCCTTAGCTGAACCCAAATTTTCGGATTATCCATCGTCAGAAATGCCAGAAACATCTTTTGAACATTTTTCATACAACTTGACATATTTTATGCAGTACCCATATATTGTAAAGTACATCCACTCCGGGTTTTTTGTCGATAAATAATTAGAAAGTCTTTCCAATTATAAATAAATAATTTAATTAATAACGTGGTCAATACTTTTTGACCATCTGTTCTGTGGAAATATCCTTCCCAAAACAAGTGTCATGATGGTCCAAAACACCATCCAAACTAAGTTATAGTTACATACATCGAGGGTAATACAATCCACTGAGTAATAGAGTTGAACCTCAGCATCAGCTATTTTTACGAATATACCCCCTCAGTCTGTCGTGTTAGTACCGACGTGAAATTAGAATGGAACCGGTATGCTGAAAATGATTAAACCAAGAATTCTCCATAATACACGGATCACTAATATTTTGAAAGCATATTATTTTTTAAAGGTATTGCGTCGTTTTTATATTACATTGGCGGTGAAATAAACCCACCAATAACAAGGACGTGTCTAGACCTTCCATTGGTGGAGGAGGGGGGGGGGGGGGAAGC